>CAWUFW010027237.1:0-28068 GCA_963921515.1 Calotriton arnoldi | reverse complement strand
ACAACTACTCAGTGAGCCTGCTAGCCAGTGGCGTGCTGACTCTCAGCCTTGCTAGTCAGACAAAATGCACATTCAGAAAGGCAGTGCACAGAACACTCACCTGCTCCCCTGGTGTCCCATACAGCTTGCTGTACTGTGGAAGTAGGCTGTCCAGCAGGGCCTGGTTCTCCTCAAGGCTGAAGGCTGGGGCTCTCTCCACAGTACGTGCCATTGCAGGGTCCAGAGGGGCAGAGACAGCAGCAGTGCAGTGGCAGATGTCGTCCTGGAGCATGTAGTGCAGGCAAGTGGGCTCTCAGGGGAACAGGCAGCAATATATATGTGCTGGAGAGGCAGATACTGTCCCTTGTGTCCAAAGTGATAGGTCCAAGTCGTTTGCATCTTCTGAATCTGGCCAATCCATGGAATAGCAGCACCAAAACACGCCCACAGCATCCTTCAAAACTTCAACTTCATGACATACATGATTTTGCAACATTGTTGTGGGTGACCAACTAATTTTCCAGCAACCGACTCGCTCGAAATTCGAAAACGCGTCCGTTGCCAGGCAAGCCAATTGTCAATGGGTGCGCACCGATCGGTCCATTGCGGTACAACGCGCACAGGGGTACAACGCGTACCCGCACACATTGAAAGCAATGGGCCGGCCGGAGGCACTGATCGGTCCATTGCAGTTCAACGCGCACAGGGGTACAACGCGTACCCGCACACATTGAAAGCAATGGGCCGGCCGGAGGCACCGATCGGTCCATTGCAGTTCAACGCGCACAGGGGTACAACGCGTACCCGCACACATTGAAAGCAATGGGCCGGCCGGAGGCACCGATCGGTCCATTGCGGTACAACGCGCACAGGGGTACAACGCGTACCCGCACACATTGAAAGCAATGGGCCGGCCGGAGGCACCGATCGGTCCATTGCAGTTCAACGCGCACAGGGGTACAACGCGTACCCGCACACATTGAAAGCAATGGGCCGGCCGGAGGCACCGATCGGTCCATTGCAGTTCAACGCGCACAGGGGTACAACGCGTACCCGCACACATTGAAAGCAATGGGCCGGCCGGAGGCACCGATCGGTCCATTGCAGTTCAACGCGCACAGGGGTACAACGCGTACCCGCACACATTGAAAGCAATGGGCCGGCCGGAGGCACCGATCGGTCCATTGCAGTTCAACGCGCACAGGGGTACAACGCGTACCCGCACACATTGAATGCAATGGGCCGGCCGGAGGCACCGATCGGTCCATTGCAGTTCAACGCGCACAGGGGTACAACGCGTACCCGCACACATTGAAAGCAATGGGCCGGCCGGAGGCACCGATCGGTCCATTGCGGTTCAACGCATCACTGTATATGTGACTGGCATAGGTCAGCATGCCTGTCTCAGATGGACATATGCCAGCCACAGATAGCTCCCAGGGAGTGAGGGGCACACCTACATCACGACAGCCTGTCCAAACCTTATCATAAGGCATGTAAGGCTGCATTTCCTATTGTGTGTATGTTGGTGTACATGTTGTCCTGTGGGTGTCACCTGTGGGCAGCCACCCCCAGGCTGTGCACGTGTTCATGGGGACAGGATCCTGGGTGTTACGTGTACGTGACCACTGTGATGTGCAACTGTTCATATCTGTGCATGTGTCATGGTCACATTTCACAGTGGTGTTTGTGTATGTCATGTCACATACCCCGTGAGTCCCATGTGGGACGGTATGTTTGAGCCAGGGTGTCCCAGTGGCACAATAGTGATGGCCCTCCACAGTCTTTGTGCATGTAGTGTTTACAATGTCTCTGATTTCATGTGCACAATGGGAGACAGTCTCCACATCCACGTTGTGTGTGCATGGACTCTGATGTTGTGCGTGTGTGTCACAGACGTCCATGTCTGTCCTGCCATGGCAAGTGTGGCCACTACCTGTGGGGGTCATGTTTGTTTTGCTGTGGTGTACACATGATACTCCAGGTGATGCCAGTGTCCATGTGGCATTACAGGGTCCCTGGGAATGTGCCTGTCGTTGAGCTGTGGTGCCTGGGGCACATCTGTCCTCACATGTCACTGTGGGGGTGACTGTGACACAGCATCATGATATCCAATGGGCCAACCTGGGACAAATTGATGCCACCTGTAGGACCGTGTTGACAGATGTTGGCCATGTATGTACCATACATGTCGTTCCGATACTGCACACTTCATGTAGTTGTGCCTCATGATGATGTATGTTGGGATCTTGAGTGTGTTCAATGCCGCATATGTGGGGTGACTGACGATCTTGCTTACTTCTCCTCTGCACTGCAGGGCTCCTGCTGTCCATCGGCCATTCCCAGACCTGGCAACGATGGTGGAACGGGACAGCATCCGACGGTACCGCTTCACTAGGCAGCTGATTGAGGATTTGGCAGTGCAGTTGTCCCCACATTTGCAGCCTGGCCGGCCGTATCCTACAGCGCTGACCCCCAAGGTGAAGGTGATGGCAGCCCTACACTTCTTTGCCACCGGTACCTTCCAACATACTGTGGCGTCTGCTGGTGGGATGTCACAGACCATGTTCAGCCGTGTGCTCCGCGATGTTTTGGCGGCAATGTTGCTCTTCCTGAACCGGTACATCTATTTCCCTAGACTGCGACGACTCACTGACGTGAAGAGTGACTTTTATGCCCTGGGGAGGATGCCGCATGTCATTGGCTCCATTGATGGGACACATGTGGCTTTGGTACCACCACAGGCCCAGGAGCAGGCCTACAGGAACCGCAAGCACTACCACTCGGTCAATGCACTGGGGGTGTGTCTTGCAGACATGACCATCACACACGTGTGTGCCCGTTTCCCTGGTTCAGCACACGATGCCTTTGTGATGAGGAGTAGTCGCATCCCCAGGTTGATGGCACAGATGCAGAACCAGCGTGCCTGGCTTGTCGGTGTGTTCTGACTTTGTGCCATTGTGTGTGATCTGATCTGTAGTATTCCGCCCACTTTTCCAAGTCAGCTGATGTGCACTTGTCTGTCCGTAGGTGACTCGGGATACCCCAACATGCCGTGGTTGCTGACACCCCTCAGGAACCCTGTGACACCTGCCCAGATGCGCTACAATGAGGCACATGGTCGGACCAGGAGAGTGATTGAGCGGACCTTTGGTCTCCTGAAGAGCCGCTTCCGCTGCCTGGACAAGACCGGAGGGTCCCTCCCATATGCCCCTGCGAAAGTGTGCAAGATTATCATCGTCTGCTGCATGCTACACAACCTGGCAGTGCGGAAGGAGTTGCCTCTCATCCAGGATGACGATGACCAACATCCGCCACCTGTGGAGGATCATGGCCTGGACCACGATGCCAGTGACGATGATGATGATGATGATGGTGATGGTGATGTCCGCACACAGCTCATCACCAACTTCTTTAGCTGAATGTGAGTATCCTGAGGTGTCATGTGAATGATGTGAGTTGGCATGATGTGTGGGTGGTGCTCTGGTGCTGTAGGAGTGTGTCCATGGGCTACTTGACAGGATGTGTGTTGCGATGTGTGGTGACAGGTGGGCTGTACTCCCCAACAGTGTTGACATGCTAACTTGGTTCTGGGTGGGTATCTTGTAACATGTATTGTGCATGAGTTTTGCTGATCTGTCCTGTACTGCATTGCTTTTGACTGTGTGTCATTTCTGTCCTTCACAGGGTACTTTCAGATTCGTTTGGTCAACTGTGTCCACCGACGACGTGATTGCACATCCAGGCTGGTAGCTGTTGTGTCCCTACAGGTGATGTGCGCCACACCCATGGACTTCCTTCCGTCTACAGTTGTTGACTGTGTGCCCGCTACCAGGTGGGGTTACCTTGCATCTGTAGTGGTTACGGCATGTTGCTACTGTGTAATAAACCTGTGCTTCACTTTGTGATGTGCGTTGTCTGTGGTCACACATTTGACTGCCATTTGCTTACTGCACCTGTGGGCTACTTGACTACAACTGGGAATGGGTGTGGTGTCTGTGCATTGCACCGTCTTCCCTGGCAACATCAGTGTAGGCAATGAGTCAGATGGCCTAGGTGTGTATGTGTTGTGTACCCCTGGTGGTGTGTCTCCCTCATATGTGTCACATTGCCTGTACTCACATGCCTGTGTTGTCCTTGCTGTTGCAGTTCGCATACACAGTGTAATTTTGCAGTTCATCATCCCCATAACAGCACCCACGTTGGAATCACGACAGAGGCAAGTATGGTGTATTAGTGTGTTTATTGTGATACATCTGTGTTAATAGTGCATAGGATGGGTTGTGCTGTACATGAATCTTGCAATCCCAAGTTCCTAGGTGAATTGAAAGTCCAGGTAGACAGGATCCCCAGTATCGGGGCCACAGTTGTCTGACACATTGTTCCAACTTGTACTCCCCATGCAATGTGTGGGAGTAGTGTTGCCATCAACAGGGTGAACAGTCTGTGCACAAAGGCGAAAATCCAGTACAGTTTCAGGCTTCCTGGGAGTTGCGCTTGGCCATCAGCCTCTCACTTTCCCCTCCTCGGACGACCCCTCTTCTTGGGGGGTCCTCAAGTGCAGGCTGCTGCGGTGCAGGGGACTCTCCGCCAGAGTCCTCCTCCCTCCCTGTGGCAGTTGCAGTTTGTTCGGTACCAGATGTTGTTGGCACACAGGAAGGTGTGGACTGGTTGCTGTTCATCTGGCGGAGGCATTGTAAAATGTCCCTGTGCACCGCCGTCATCTCATGTAGTACATCCCACTTGGACTCCACGCGGGACATGTGGGAGTCCACACGTGACATGTGTGACTCCACGTGGGACATGTGGGAGTCCAAGCGGGCATGATGGGCAGCCTGCTGCTGTTTGATGTCTCTGAGGAGCCCCACTACCTGGCTGAGCTCTCCGGTGCTGGACTGGTACGCATCAGCTATGCGTACCAGTTGTGGGTCTTCATGCACACCAGCAACGTCTGCAAGCAGCGACCTCTGTCTCCCACCCCTCCCACCACCCCTGCTGACATGTGCAGTGTGTGCAGTTGCACGCACAGATAACCCTGGTCCACCTTGGGGGTTGGTGGTGGTGGTGGTGTCCATGGCCCCAGGTTGGTCCAGGGTCACTGCGCTGGTGTTGCTCCTTATTCCGTCCATGTCGGCAGGGATGGTATTCGTGGTGACAGTCGTTGGAGGGGTGGGTGCAGGGGGTGCAGCTGGTGGACCTGCTGGTGCTGCAGCTGGTGGTCCTGCTGGTGCAGCATGTTGACTTGCACCGGATGTGCCAGGTTGTTCATCGTCCGAGGAGGACAGAGGCTGTACGACGCCAGTGAGCTCGGCATCCTCTTGAGCCTGGGACTGGGACTCCTCAGCGTCTGCTGCTGTGTCCCTATCATCACCTGTTTTTGGGAGACACAAACAATGTATGTCATGTTTCTGCAGGCATCAGTGGTTGACACACCTGACAGTTGTGACTGTGCCTCGGGGTGCGGGCCTGTACATTGTATTGTCCTAAGTCGTCACAGTCAGGGGTTGATATTGGTGTGGCACATTGTCCTGCATTATTTGGGCATTTCTATGTATTCTCTGGGGTGTGAACATGGTCTGCATTGATTGTGTTTGGTTGACAGCCAGACCTCCTTCCCACCCACCCACCCAGCCAGTCAGTTATCCCACCATGGAACGTGCTTGCATTGCGGGGAGTGTAAGTTGTCTCTCAGGATGTCAGTCAGTGGTGTCCTGCTGTTTGTTGGTGCACAGTTGGCAGCAGGGCCTTGTGCTCCCCACAGCAGTAGCCAGTGTCAGCCATCTTGTGAGTCCTTCTCCACTCCCTGTGATGTGAGCATGGTTCAGGGTGGTGTTGATGGGACAGTTGTGAGGGTGAGCAATGTCTGTGACTACGACTCCCATCATGCCATTGCCTCCACCCCACTTGCCAGCATTCCCATACTTACTTGCTTTTGTGTGGAGTTCAGTGGGTGTGGGTGTGAGGGCAATGGCAAGATGGCTGACAGTGGTGTCCTGCTGTTGGTTGGTGTGCAGTACCCAGCATGCCCTTGTGCTCCCCATGACACAGCAACAGTGTCAGACATCTTTGATGGGCCTTTCCACTCTCTGTGGGATGTGCATGCGTGAGTGTGAGCTTGCTGGGCCATGTGGTGGGGGATGTAGGGCTGTGACTACGACTCCCATCATGCTATTGCCTCCACCCCCTTCCCAGCATGCCCATGCTTCCTTCCTTTTGACTCTGCTTCCCTGTGGGGTGGGCTGGCTGTGCTGACAGGATGGCTGGGAGTGTTGTCCTGGCAGTTGTTTGGCTAAGAGTCCCAGGAGTGTCCCTGTGCTTCACACAACATAACCCAGGGTGGTGGTGCTTTGTGGGATCTTGTGTTAGGATGGAGGGCATTGCATTCTACCAGGTGGGTACTGTGGAGTTTGTGTTGGGGGGGTGAGGGGAGGTGCTGGTGACTATAGTCAGTGCTGCAAGTCCCCCTTCCCACCCAGCCAGCCAGATATCCCACCATGGAACGTGCTTGCATTGCAGGGAGTGGTAGTTGTCTCTCAGGATGTCAGTCAGTGGTGTCCTGCTGTTTGTTGGTGCACAGTTGGCAGCAGGGCCTTGTGCTCCCCACAGCAGTAGCCAGTGTCAGCCACCTTGTGAGTCCTTCTCCACTCCCTGTGATGTGAGCATGGTTCAGGGTGGTGTTGATGGGACAGTTGTGAGGGTGAGCAATGTCTGTGACTACGACTCCCATCATGCCATTGCCTCCACCCCACTTGCCAGCATTCCCATACTTACTTGCTTTTGTGTGGAGTTCAGTGGGTGTGGGTGTGAGGGCAATGGCAAGATGGCTGACAGTGGTGTCCTGCTGTTGGTTGGTGTGCAGTACCCAGCATGCCCTTGTGCTCCCCACGACACAGCAACAGTGTCAGACATCTTTGATGGGCCTTTCCACTCTCTGTGGGATGTGCATGCGTGAGTGTGAGCTTGCTGGGCCATGTGGTGGGGGATGTAGGGCTGTGACTACGACTCCCATCATGCTATTGCCTCCACCCCCTTCCCAGCATGCCCATGCTTCCTTCCTTTTGACTCTGCTTCCCTGTGGGGTGGGCTGGCTGTGCTGACAGGATGGCTGGGAGTGTTGTCCTGGCAGTTGTTTGGCTAAGAGTCCCAGGAGTGTCCCTGTGCTTCACACAACATAACCCAGGGTGGTGGTGCTTTGTGGGATCTTGTGTTAGGATGGAGGGCATTGCATTCTACCAGGTGGGTACTGTGGAGTTTGTGTTGGGGGGGTGAGGGGAGGTGCTGGTGACTATAGTCAGTGCTGCAAGTCCCCCTTCCCACCCAGCCAGCCAGATATCCCACCATGGAACGTGCTTGCATTGCAGGGAGTGTAAGTTGTCTCTCAGGATGTCAGTCAGTGGTGTCCTGCTGTTTGTTGGTGCACAGTTGGCAGCAGGGCCTTGTGCTCCCCACAGCAGTAGCCAGTGTCAGCCATCTTGTGAGTCCTTCTCCACTCCCTGTGATGTGAGCATGGTTCAGGGTGGTGTTGATGGGACAGTTGTGGGGGTGAGCTATGTCTGTGACTACGACTCCCATCATGCTATTGCCTCCACCCCCTTCCCAGCATGCCCATGCTTCCTTCCTTTTGACTCTGCTTCCCTGTGGGGTGGGCTGGCTGTGCTGACAGGATGGCTGGGAGTGTTGTCCTGGCAGTTGTTTGGCTAAGAGTCCCAAGAGTGTCCCTGTGCTTCACACAACATAACCCAGGGTGGTGGTGCTTTGTGGGATCTTGTGTTAGGATGGAGGGCATTGCATTCTACCAGGTGGGTACTGTGGAGTTTGTGTTGGGGGGGTGAGGGGAGGTGCTGGTGACTATAGTCAGTGCTGCAAGTCCCCCTTCCCACCCAGCCAGCCAGATATCCCACCATGGAACGTGCTTGCATTGCAGGGAGTGTAAGTTGTCTCTCAGGATGTCAGTCAGTGGTGTCCTGCTGTTTGTTGGTGCACAGTTGGCAGCAGGGCCTTGTGCTCCCCACAGCAGTAGCCAGTGTCAGCCATCTTGTGAGTCCTTCTCCACTCCCTGTGATGTGAGCATGGTTCAGGGTGGTGTTGATGGGACAGTTGTGGGGGGCAATATGTGTGACTGCGACTCCCATGATGCTATTGTCTACACTGACTTGGCCAGCATACACAGAATTCCTTCCTTTGAGTGGTCTTCACTGTGTGTTGGTGTTGTTGTGGTGGCTACATGTGTGGATGTGTGTGTTAGTTCTATTTGTGCCACTGCATAGCTGTAGTTGTGGTTGTGTTTGTACATGTGTTGGCACAGTTGGATGTGACTTTTTTGATGGCATGTGTTGTGTTTATCTGACTGACATACACATTTTGGGATGATTCTGTTCTAGTTGCTGTGTAATTGCTATGAGTGCATGGTTTGACTCTCCCCTTGACAGTGATGTGTGTGTTTTGTGGCAGTTTATTGTGTACATTTGTTGTGTACTCACCAGGCTCTGGGATGTCCTCTAGTCCATATACGCTCACTGGCGGAAGGATGGCCCGCACCTTCTCCTCCCAGGGCCTGAGGTATATTGGCTTGGCAGGAGGGCCACTGCCGGTGTGTTGGCTGTTGATGTAGTCTTTCTTCAGCATGTCCCGTACCCTCCTGCGCACGTCATACCACCTGTTCTGGATGTCCGTCTTTGTGCGCCGACATGGTGATTGGGCGTTCACCCTGTTGATGATCCTCTCCCACATCTTGGTTTTCTGCGACATGGGGGTCTGTTGGACCAGAGTGCCAAACAGCTGTGGCTCCACCCTGAGGATCTCGTCTACCATGACTTCCAATTCACTATCTAGGAACTTGGGATTCTTCTTGGGGGCATGGTGATGGGTGGTGATGGTGGGTGATGTGTGTGTTGGTGTGCAGGTGAGGGTGTGTGGGTGTGTGTTGTGCTGGGTGTATGTGAGGTAGGTATTTGTTGGTGTGTTGATGGTGTGTGGCTTGTGTGAGGGATGAGCTGTGGGTGTGTGGTTGCTTTCTCTTGGGTGCTGGCAGTGAAATGGAATTTGCAAAGGCTCATGGTAGTGATTTGTGTCCTTTATATAGGTGGAGTTGTGGGTGTGTCTTTGTTCTCTGTCCCCACCCCCCAGTATTTATTGGCTTGGTAATTGCTTGTTTGGCCTTTTTTGGTTGATTTTTCCTTTGTGCTGTTTGTGTATGTTGGAAACGTTCTTGTGACCGAGTCGGACCCTGCATTGGTCTCGTACGGTGTTTTCCGTTTCGTTCACGCTGTGTTTGTGCAGTTTTCTATGCTGCGTACGCGTCGGTCGCGGTGTATTGTGTTGCTTCGGCTCGGTTTTGTATGCGTGTCGGTCGTACGGCTTGTCCTCCGTCCGACTCGGTCGTGTTTTTCGCGCCTTGCATCGTACTTTGCGGTTTGGAGTTGGCGGGTACGATTCGGTCGGATTTGTTCCGGGTGCGTGTCGTCGGTTGGATTCGCGTGTTTTTCCGGCCGGATTGCTATTTTCCGAGCGGCTCGGTCGGTCGGCTTGGTTTCCTAACGTGTCGGTCGGATTTATCGCGGCTTGCATCGTACTTGGCGTGTCGGGCGCCACTGGTACGTGTCGGTCGGTAATTTTTCCGGCTCCGTGTCGGTCGGTGCTTTTTCCGGCCCGAATCGGAATCGACCCCTGACTATTCTCATGCACTTTAGATGTATGCTTGTTGCGGTAAAATAGGAATAGTCCTGAATGCATCACATTATAACTCGCATCTTTACGATGAACATAATTTGTGAGAACACTATACATGGAAGAGTTAATGTAGTCTGACTAGCACATTGATAACACTGGGTAAGGAGGTGTGTGATTTACAGTAATTTGATGGTGGTGTATAAATTATTAAAAGTTGAAGTATAACCATAACTTTAGAATTTTTTATCTTTGTGTAGTTTGTTTGGTTTACACAGAAAGAATTAATAAAGTTAGAGTAATTTGAAGACGGTGCATAAATTATAAATTTAAGTTATAACTATTACTTTAGAATTTCTAATCTTTGTGTAGTTTAAATTGGTTTTGGATACAAAGAATAAATAAGGTTTTCTTAACTAGAACTAAGTTATGACCTTTGTTTTTTTCACTGAATTTAAATGGACTTTATTTTATAATTAAAAAGTGTTTTAAATCATAGAGTGCAGTGTCGTCGAGTGGAGTGTTGTTAAGTGAAGTGTTTTAGTGTACAGTGGAGGACAGAGTCAAACAGTGTAGTGTCGCATAGTGGCATGTTGTAGAGTGCAGTATTGTGAAGTGGCAAAGATTAGAATAGCTTAGAGTGGAGTGGGATAGAGTGGAGTAGTGTAGAGTGGAATACCATACAGTGGAGTGGCGTAGAATGCTCTAGAGTCGAGTGGCATAGAGTGGGATAGCATACGGTGGAGTAGCCTAAAGTGGAATTGCATATACTGGAGTGTCGTAAAGTAGTAGGATAGCGTGGAGTCAGGTGGAGTGACATAGAGTGGAATGGTGTACAGTACCATAGAGATGAGTGCAGTAGAATAGAGTGGGGTGTTATAGAGTAGAGTGGGGTATAGAGGAATACTGTAGAGTGGAGTGGCGTACAGTGGAATAGTGTACAGTGGAGTTGCGTAGAGTGGAGTGTGGTAAAGTGCAGTGGTATACAGTAATGTGGTGTAGAGTGGAGTGACGTAGAGTGGAGGGGCGTACAGTAGAGTGGTATAGAGTGGTATTTCATAGAGTAGCAGAGAGTGGAGTGGTGTTGAGTGGAGTGGTGTAGAGTGGAATTGCATAGAAAGAGTGGCGTATAGTGGAATACCGTGGAGTGACGTACAGTGGGATAGAGTGGAATGGCGTGCAGTGGAATAGAGTAGTGTGGAGTGGCATAGAGTGGAGTTGCATAGAGTGGAATGGTGTACAGTAGAGTGGCATAAAGTGGAGTGGCATAGAGTAACATAGCGTAGAGTGGCATGGAGTGGAGTAGACTGGCGTGGCATACAGTGGCGTAGAGTGGAATAGTGTAGGGTGGAGTGGCGTAGAGTGGAGTGATGTACAGTGGAATAGTGTAGAGTGGAGTTGAGTAGAGTGGAATTGTGTACAGTAGAGTGGCATAAAGGGGAGTGGTGTAGAGTAGTGGCATCAAGTGGAGTGGCGTAGAGTGGAATAGTGTAGAGTGGAGTAGCATTGAATGGTGTGGCACATAGTGCAATGGCATTGAGTTGAATAGGATAAAATGGAGTGGCATAGAGTGGAATAGCGTAGAGTGGATTGGCATAGAGTGTAGAGGCAAAGAGTGGAGTGGCATAGAGTCAAGTGGTGTAGGGTAGATTAGCATAGAGTGAAGTAACGTAGACTGGAATAGAGAGGAGTGGATTACAATGGAGTGAGGTAGAGTTTAGTGGCATAGAGTAGAGTGACATAAAGTGGCATAGAGTTGAGCGCCCTAGAGTGAAATAGCGTAGAGTGGAATATAGTGCTGTGATGTAGAGTGGAGTGGCGTACAGCAGAGTGGTGTAGAGTGAAGTGGCATACAATGGAATAGCGTAGAGTGGAGTGGCATAAAGTGGAGTGGCGTTCAGTAGACTGACGTACAGTGGAGTACAGGGGAATACTACAGAGTGGAGTTTCTTAGAAAAGAGTGATGTATGGTGGAATATTGTAGAGTGACATAGAGTCAATTGGCATAGAGTGGAATAGCATAGAGGGGGTGGCATAAAGTGGAGTGGTGTAGAGTCAAGTAGCATCCAGTGGAGTGGCGTAGATTGGAATCCTGTAGAGGGAAGTGGCATAGAGTCGACTAGCACAGAGTAGAGTAATGTAGAGTGGAAAAGCAGAGTAGCATAGAGCAGAGTTGCATAGAGTGGAGAGGCATTGAGTGGAATAGTATAAGTTGAGTAGAGTACAGAAGATGGCGCAAGGTGAAGTGGTGTAGAATGGAATAGCTTTGAGTGGAATGATATAGAGTGGAGTGGCAGAGAGTAGAGTGAAATAGAAGAGAATAGCATAGAGTGGAATGGCGTCGAATGGAGTGGCGTAGAGTGGAGTGGCGTAGAGTGGATTGGGGTACAGTAGAGTGGCATAGAGTGAAGTGGTGTACAGTGAAATAACACATAGTGGAGTGGCACAGATTGGAGTGGCGTAGATTAGAGTGGCATAAAGTGGACTGCCGCACAGAGAAACAGCGTAGAATGGAGTGGCATAAAGTGGCACATAGTCAAGTGGAGTAGAGTGGAGCTGCGTAGAGTGGCATATAGGGAAGTGGAGTAGAGTGGAGCTGCGTAGACTGGAGTGGCATATAGTGAAGTGGCACAGAGTGGAGTGCCCTAGAATGGAATAATACATAGGGCCTGATTACAAGTTTGACGGACGGGTTACTCCATCACAACGTGACGGATATCCCATCTGCCATATTACAAGTTCCATTAGATCCAATGGAATATAATGGAACTTGTAATAAGGCGGATGGGATATCTGTCATGTTTGTGATGGAGTAACCCGTCCGCCAAACTCGTAATCAGGCCCATAATGGAGTTGTGTAGAGTGGAGTGGCCTGTCTTAGAGTGTAGTGGCATATCGTAGAGAGGAGTGGCATCGAATGGTGTTGAGTGGCATGTTGTAAAGTGTATTGGTGTGTGTCAGAGTGGAGTGGACTGTCGTAGAGAGGAGTGGCATGTTGTAGAGTGGCGTTGCGTAGAATGGAGGGGCGTGTCATAGAGTGGCATGTGGAACAGTGTCTTAGAGTGGAGGGGCGTACAGTAGAGTGGCATAGAGTGGACTGGGATGTCATTGAGTGGAATGGCTTAGAGTGGATAGTTGTGTGGCAGAGTGGAGTGGTGTGGAGTGGAATGTCATAGAGTGGAGTGGCATGTCATAGAGTGTGGTGGCGTGTCATAGAGTGCAGTGGCGTGTCGTAGAGTATTATTTAAACAGACCTAGTGTGAAAATTGCTGACTGGATGTAGAAAAAATGTGTCATAAATATAGATTATGTGGGGTAAAGGGTCCTTTTTGGTAGTAGATGTAAATTGTGTAGTTTTTAAGTTATAGAGCATGATTCACAAAGTTAAAATTACACTTTAGTGTAAGGTAACAATGGTTTGCTATACACAAAGGTATTTTCCAAGTAGAATCTTTAAGACCGCAGAGTCTCTGCTCATAAAAAGATAGGACAGTCCTATCTTTTTATGTGCGCAGACTCCGCAGTCGAAAAGATAGTACCATTAAAGTGCCTTCGTGAATAGCAATCAATGGAAAACTTACAGAAAGGTGTATGTTTACCATTGTGAATCCGGCTCATAAGGCACCAAAACTTAGTGTTATATCAGGCCGTGGTATAACTTGGTACATGTCGATGAGAAAACATGATATGATTGGCTAATGACTGCCCTTTGAAAAGTGCATAGTAAGGGATGAGTCAGTTTATATAAGTGTGAAAAAATAAGTAAAAGTTGTTTCATTACTTTTTATATTTTAAAAAAAGTTTGTGGAGTACCGTGGTACTATCATACTGTTTAGAACGTACTTAGTCTGCATTTTGGGTTTTAAAGGTAAATTTAGTGTAGTACAGTGTTATTTTTTTTCATTTAAATAGTTTTTTGAACTACAATGTACCACACTATATTGCCCAGTAAAACCCAGAAGGCAGCCTAAGTGTAGTGTAAACAATATTTTGCCCTTTCAAAATTGAAAGTGTGAAATATATTTCCGACCACACTTAGGGTCAGATTTACTAAATTCTCATGCAACGCAGCGCAGAAGCCATAAATTCTGCGCTGTGTTGTGTGAGAAGGAGAGATCAGTAGAGTGTCATATCTTCAGAGATATGGCTCACTCCTCCCCTCGCCCTAACGCTGGTGCAGAATTTTGCTGCAGAGTGTCGCGCACATACCTTTGCGTCATAGTGCAAGTGTGTGTGCGTGAGTCCAGCATAGTACATGGTACAACAAACTATGCCTAAACAACTTTTTCTACTTTGTGTGTGTTGTACAGTGCAGCACACATGCAAAGTCAGAAAAAGAAAGGAGAAATGAAAACATTTCTTCATTTAATGCCTGCTTTCAAGTAGCATCAATTTTTTACATAAAACCCTGTCTCAACTTTTTGATAGATAAGGTTTTGCATCACAAAGCATGGGTGGTTGCATGGAAATGTCCATGTACCACCCATTTTTCGGGGAAGTTTTATACAGCACACTAACTAGACCCGAAGGTATCAGAGCACTTTACATGAGCATCAGTTACGTTACAGACGGACACATTCATTTTTTGTTAGGCACGCGGAGATTAAGTGATTTGCCCAGAATCACAGAATGTTGAGCGTCCCTGCTGAGACTCAAACCCAGTTCCCCAGCTCCGAGGTCGACTGTCGACTGCCCTAGCCGTTAGGCCACATTCTCTCCCCATGTAATGCCCCTTGATGCTTTGCATGACTTTTAGGCAATTTCCAGCACAAAACATGTTTTACGCTGGAAAATAAACAACAAATAGAAATTTGTGCTGGTTCGCATACCTTTTGTGACACAAACACAGAGCAAAGCATTTATAATTATGGCCCTCGGTGTGCGTTCTGGGTTGTAAGTGCAAATATAGTATTGTACACTGGTTTTAAAATTTGTTTCACTTTTTTTTCATTTTTAAAATAGACTGTACTAGACGATATTTCACCTTAAAGCTAAGAATGCAGACAAAGTATAAAACCTTTTAAAAAATGTGTAAATAATTAAAAACAACACTGTAATACACTATATTTCCCTTAAATATAATGTAGTTATGATGTTTGATATTTTTTTTAAAGATTGACTAGTTCTTAAAATTTTGCGCAGTATTTTCTAGGTAGTACCCCGGTACTCCGCAAACTTAAAAAAAAAAAAAAAGCAAAGATGTGGAAAATTGAAAATACATTGTCATATACTATTTCGTGTACAGTGCCTTTTAACTTTTTTACATATATTTTTTTTTTAAATACCGCGGAACTTCCTAGGTAGTACTGTGGTACTCCGTATAGCTTTTTTAAAATATGTAGCAACATATAAATAATTTTTCCTAGGTATTACCACTTTAAAAAAGTGGTAATAGGTAGGAAATAAATAACAAGCATTTGCAATGCAAATTGGTCTCGCATTTGTGATAGTGAGAGGTATTGGCGTTGTAAATGAAAGTGTCTTTTACTCATGTGTTTTGGATTGGAGTGGAGTTGATGTATGTGGTGTGTAGTGGAATTATGTGGGTTAGATTGGAATTGTTAGCTGTGGAATTGTGTATGGTGGAATTGTGTGGTGTGGAGTGGATTTGTGTAGAAGAATTATGTTGCATGGTGTGCAGTGGAAATATGTGGAAATTAATTATGTGGTATTAAATGTACTGGAATTATGTGTAGTGGGATTGTGTGTCATAGAGTGTGGTTATGTGGAATGGTATTTTGTGTTGTGAAGTGGAATATTGTTGAGTTTAATTATGTGGTGTGCTTTGAATTTTGTGGCATGATGTGGAATTCTGTGGTGTGGATTAGATGTATGTGGTGTGTTGTGTCATTTTGTTGTTGAGTTGAAATATGCAGTTTGTTGTCTAATTATGTGGTGTGGAATGGAAATGTGTAGAGTTGAATTGTGTGGCGTGGAAGTGTGTGGCGTTGAGTGAAAATATGCGTATTGGAATTCTGTGGCATGGTGTGGAGTGTATTTGTGTGTATTGTGTTGTTTACAAGTTTAAAAATGATGATGAAACATAATTGCAAAGAAAGGTGGCCTTTCATTGCGCACAAATTTACAAAACCTTATAATATGCAAAGACTTGTCCAAATATCAAAATGAAAACATGCAGAGTCAATCTCCGGTGACATTTGTGTTCATGAATTGTACTGGGGGCTTGAACAATGTGGGGTGCTGATTGGGTTGCTGATGGTCCTAGGGCTCTGCACATCTCTGCTTTTAAACACATTTTGCAATGGGAATCCCACATACCACAGCAGATGTGCAGTACCTGCTGAGCTCCCTCCAGGCAGCGGTGTGTCCCTCATAGAGGATAGCCCACAATGTTGATAAGGGTCAGGAAAGATGAATATTTTACTGATCGCCTATTTTACGCCTTCAGGTATAGAAACATTAGTAGGCCGGGTGTGCAAACATGGCCATTGGGGTGTACCACAGTAAGCAATAGCACACAGAAAGGATGCATGCCAGATGCACAAAAGAATAACAGTGCAAACCCAAAGGCAAAATCAACACACCATCAACAACGCAGTTTCTTTATTACTGTTTTTCAGTGCTCTCTTGTTTCACTAATGTCGATATCACTTCTATGCACATTACAAAACGTTTATATGAATAAATGAGTATAACAATTCAAAAGACGTTCTTCTGCTGTTTTTATTCAATATAGTACATTAAAATGCACATTTATAAATGACATTCTTCCACTAGAAGGAAACATTTTGGCCTCTGTCCTAAACCAACAAGGGGAGACTTCGAACTCCTCTGCCAACAATAATGCTCCTAATAATGTATGCAGAACCAAATTTGGGACATAAACCATTACCGCTAGGTATAGAAACATTTTACTGAATTTAACTTTTCAGGGCTCCTGTCCATGAACGTGACTTTAAGACTATTGGTTTAAATAAAAATATATTTGCCACTGCTGTAGAAAATGAATGATGCTGTATAGTGTACTTGGAAAGTTAAATAGTAATGTACATGATTAAATAGCACTGAATATTGAACAGAGTCTTAAGCTTCGCAGGGCGCCTACTGAGAATAAAACTCACTAGACAACCAATTAAAGGGCAAATAGAGGGTGAGCGACCACAGGCTGGAGATCGACAGGGAAACACAGGTAGATCTGCAGATCGAAGGAGGACAAGAGCTGTTAAGAAATGCTATATGAACCTTGTAGAACATGATGACCACTTTTTCATGAAATGCTATAAATATGGAGGTCCCCAAGACAAAACTTCAGAGGTTTTGCAGTGAAAATATAAAAGTTTCAAATTAACCCACGATGTACAATGTGTTTTTTTTGGTCTGGCGAAGGTATCTTTTACGCAGAATGAAGTACCTGACTGCTCACAAAGAGCAACCAAGATGCGAAAATGGTTTAATTCATGTATCTATCAGGCACATGCATCAACCATTTTTGCGAGCGCAAACGGTGCGATTCTCAAAAATCAGCCGTTTGCGCCCGCAAAAATGGCATTTGCGATGCATCAAGGTTCAAGGCACTCGCAATTTGAGAATTCGCAATTAATTGCGAGTTCTCAAATTGCGATAGCATTTAAGGAATCGCATTTTGCGATTCCTTAAATGCAATGCAAGAACCACTTTGAAGTAGCGATTTCGCTACTATGGGGCGCAAATTACCATGAAGTTGAACTTGATGGTAATTTGCAAAAACTTTTGAAAATGCACTAAAGTGCATTTTTCAAAGTTGTAGGTTACACACATACACACACATGTCCTTGGGACATGTGTCTGCGCAACATTTGTGCACAGATCAATTTCAGGGGTGCAACAGGGTGTCCTTTTGACACCCTTGCACCCTTGAAATTGCATGCGCAATTTGCGAGTACCAATTGGTACTCGCAAATTGGGCATGCAATTTCCCATTCATTCCTATGGGCCTGCAGGCCCATAGGAATGAATGGGAAGCCATTCCTTATTTGCGACTCGCAATTTGCGATTCGCAAATAAGGAATGTGTAGGAATCGCTATTTTTATAGCGATTCCTACATGCATAGGCTTTTGCGAGTCCTTAATTGCGATTCCTTAATAATCGCAATTAAGGACTCGCAAAATCTTATCCTGATGCATGTGCCTGTAAATGAAAAAGAAAAACAGAAGGAAGGGAAATTTATTACCACTTGGCAATCAGTGTTGGTGTTCAAGTACTTTGCTAATGCACAGGTCCTGGAGTGGAGGAAGTGGAGAGGAAGGAACACAAGCAGCATGTATTTTAAAGTAGTATTTAAAGGGTTAACGCGTTGTTTCAGTTTCATTAAACCAACATAATGTTTTTAAGTAGCGGTTTAACGTTTTAAATGATTTAGAGCTGCAGTAGCTAGAAGGCATGTGGAGGGCAGAAAGCATCCTTGTTCTGTTGACATTTTCCAAAGGGAACACAGCATTACCCCTATACGCCCTCCCTCCCAAGACTGCTATTTTTAGGTTGAGCTTTAGCGGCAGCACGCATGCGCTGCTCGCTCTGCGTGGCATGCAGTATTAGAGTATGGGAGACAAGCTGCCCTCACTCTCCGCCCATATTTTTCATTGGCTTCTGTCTTTGTCCTTCGTAAATTCTGTCTTCTGATTGATTATGAGGCTTGTTAGTCCCACCTTATTATGGCCATGTCGTCATTTGTAACCTCCCATGGCTATTGGCCCCTTTACTTCGAATGCTACACTGTACGGTACATGTTATTTAGAGTACTGTTTTTCCCCCTCCCTTGCCTGCACTCCCATTGTCCTTGCCTTCTCCCCCCTCCCCTCGCCCGCACTCCCATTGTCCATGCCTTCTCGCCCCCTCCCGCCCGCACTCCTGTTGCTGTGCCTTCTTCCCCCTCCCCGCACTCCTGTTGTCCGTGCCATCTTGCACCCCACCCCCCTGCCCGCACTCCCCCTGTCCGTGCCTTTTCGCCTCTCCCGCCCGCCCACTTCCGTCTGCAATGCAATAAGTCTAGCGTAAATGCAAGTCCTATTGCATTGCAAATGCTTGTTGTTTATGAGGTGAATACAGGTAGGAGGTCACACTGATTTCTTTTGTACCTGCAGATGCAGCCGGTGCAAGCTGTGCGGAATGTGGCCAGCTTAAGATTACCGGTTTGGCGTGAGCTGCGGTGCTGACTGTGCGGAATGCGCGGCGCTATGACAGCTTTTCCAAGACTGCAGAAAGTGGAAGTGCGTCATGCAGTTTGTCACGCCATGGACTCTGTGAGCTCATTCTGAGGGGTATATTCTCAAGGACTCATCGCCTAGTTAGCGGCACTTTATCACAGCCAAAGTGGCGATAAATTTATCGCACCATTCACAAGCTGGTGTTAACAGCCCATAACACCATTTTACCCACGATAGCAGCCGCAAAAAACATCGCCACAGATGACCCCCGCAACTATCGCTAATGAGATGCAGAGTAGGCGTACCCGTGCAAAAAGCCACGAAAACACCACTCCGCAACATTCTCAACGACCAGCCAGATCTGCCACAAGACCACAAAACAGGCGATAAGGCCCATTAGCAGCAGGAAACTAACACCTGCTCTGACCTGGTGCAAAGTCAGACCACAGCCTGCACCACAAAATGGAGCCCAGCCCAGAGCCACACCTGAAGGGCAACAGATGCCATGGAGCCACTGATCATGCAGCTCGGAGCCCCAACAGGGCCACAACACCCACCGCCACCACCCCCAGGACCACCCTCCCCGGGCCCCCCCTCCCGGCCAAAGACATGCCACATCAACTACACGGAATCATGTACCAAATAATCCACCTGATGTCGCACAATCACATTTGGTGGCATGTATGTGTCGTCACAAAAATGAGCATCACACATCCACCTTCGATGTAACAAATGAAAATGTATTCAAAGAAACACAGAACAAAAATGAAGACACATGGCGGCTCCCCTCGGGACAATCCGTAGGTCACAGCCTGGAAGACAAAAATCATGATGAGAAGGTGTGTCTTGCGCACATCAAAGGACAGAGAGAGAGAGCAAAGGAGAGAGAGAAAGAGCGGGAGCGAGAGAAAGACGGACAGAGAGGGGGAGCGAGAGAAAGACGGACAGAGAGGGGGAGCGAGAGAAAGACGGACAGAGAGGGGGAGCGAGACACAGATAACAGAAGAGATGGACGGGGAGAGAGAGTGCCGACAATGCGCACCCAGGCCACACTGCCCACCTGCTGACACAGGTGTGTCTCCAACCACGTGCCTGTATGTAGTGCAGTTCACCAGGTCACACATCTGAAACAGAACCGTCATCTGAAACAGAGTCCAGACACATGAATGGCAAAGTACATACAATTGCACAAGACATCATTGCCTGTCTGCCCCTGCGCCCTCAGGTAGATGTACCCCAGCCCCTCCTGCCGCCCAGCGGTGCATGCCCGCCTCTGCGCACCCAGGCCTCACTGCTCACCTTCCGCCCTTGGTGTGTAGTAATGATGGCCCACCACGTGCCGCTGCAAGCCACATGCCCATGGCCCGCAGACATGGCACCCGCCACATCATGCAGCCCCCCTCTGCAGGCCACCAGGTCTCACATATGATTCTGGGTCTTGGTTTCGCCATGGCAGAGGACATACCAGTGCACCAGGCATCATCGCAGGCTGCACACCCGCTCAGCCCTTGAGGGGCCACTAACTCTGTGATCCGGGATGCAATGCCACGTGGCAGTAGGCCCGCGCTGCCCTCTGGCTCTGGCCTACACTACGGTGCAGCAGGGCACACAAATCCTGAGCAGTCCGGACGGCCGGGACGGGGCATCATTGCAGGCTGCACACCCGCTCAGCACTTAAGGTGCCCCTACCTCAGTGCACCCAAAGTCACCATCCCGTGGCGGTGTGCCTGTGCCGGCCGCAATGTATGCGGTGCCACCAAGTCTGTGTCCCAAAATCATGGACCCTGTATCATTGGGTATCATGTTGCGGATGCCATCATGTCACCTCCGGTCCTGGGGAATGTGATGTTGCAGGGCCCGAGGCCCTCATGCCTACGTTAACACCACATGGATGCACCCAGATAGAGAGTGGAAATGGCATCGAGCACATGCGCCCGGCCCTTTTCATTGGCAGGGTCACATGTCCCGTGACGCATGTGCTGGATGGGTGTGGTGTGGGTGTAAACCAGCCGTGAGGGAGTGGCTGTGGCATGCTGACAACTAGACCTGTGAGCAGCAGATCACTACAGGAAAGACATGGGACATGTAGCGTTGGCGTCCCCCCTGTGAGCGTAAGCAGAGTGGGCTGACCTGGCGTATGCCAGTCTAGCGTAAGGGTTTGTAAATGACCCCGGGGCCCTGGGCATGGTTCCGTACTGGGCTGGACAAGGAAGTAACTCATGTGTGTGTCCCTGTTGTTGTGTCAGCGCCACCCGGACCGCATTGGGCAATGTGTCACCCTGTGACCCCTGTTCTATGACAAGAGCCACATGGACGTAAGAGGAGTCCAGTGAGCCTACATTCATCCATACTTCCACACTTGAAAGACCATAGACATGACACATCTGTGTGAATATGAATGTTTAATGCACATTCAGTGGAGTGTTGCATCTGGAGCAGTACAGGGCCATGCAAACCCCACATGACGATGTTGTCCCGTGGAGGGCAAGCCAGGGTCCTTCAGGGAATGACAAGTCCAAAGGAAGAGGAAGAGTTCAGTCCGCAGTCTGATTGCTGTGTCAATGGAGATCAAACAGCATTAACCAGTCCATGTCGAGGTCCAAGGTGAGTGTCGCAGAGTGCATCGGGGGACAGTGGAAGGTGATGATGCAGAGGGCAGTACCAAGCTGAAGCCGGACCTATGGATGAGATGCATGCTGCTGCGTCCTTCTTACCATGAGGGCAGAATCATCTGCATCTTCGTTCTCTGCTGTTTTATGTACCTCACGTGTGGGTGATGGTGTCCTGTCTCCAGCACTGTGTGGCAGTGACACATCAGTGGCCAGTGGTGGAAGGTCTGCCGCACTGTGTGGCACTGACACTTCAGGGGCAGAGATGTGGATGGAGTGGTGGCAGCAGCATGCATCCACGCCAGGCCTTGTGGCAGCAATGCCATGAGGAGGGTTCTGAGGTCATTGAGGAACCCAGCTACCTGTCGCTGGTGTGCAGCCATGGCAGCTGCTCGTTCCGCATTCGCCTGCTCCATGGTCTCCATTAACTTCCGCATGTTTCCCAACTCCCGTGTGACATCGCTAGAGCCACTCGGACTGGACAGTTGTACTATTCTCTGAGTCAGGACTCCAGCGATGTCAGCCATGGTCCGTTGGAGAGCATGGAGTGGACTGTGGGTGTCCATTAGGGACCGTGAGTGGTCCCTGATGGGACTGAGACACCCACGTATGGCATCTAGTTTGTCTGCCATGCGGTCGAAGCCCACCCGCACCTGTTCAGCCAGATTCTCCTGGCACCCCAAAACACAGCGTTGGAAGGCCATGTGTTCTCCGTGGGGGTCCTGGGAGGCAGCAGTGGTGGTGGGTGATGCCTGCTGTGTGGTCTGTGCAGGGGGTGGGGTCTCCTCGTAGCAGCTGGGCTGCCCAGCTCCTGGAAGTGGGCTGCGTAGGCTGTCCACGAGCAGTTGGAGGCGTCAGAGTCAAAGCTGTGGTCGTCCTCTTCGTCTCCAGAGAAGAGAGGGTCGGGCTGCTCTGCAGGAGGTGTTGATTCTCCCTCTGCAATGTGAAGGGGAGATGCAGTTTAACAATGTGACCACATGTATGTGGTCGCATTGTACATGTTTACATACAGACAGCATGACTGGGTACATTGTGGCTGTTTGGGAGGAGCTGCCTATTTGATGGGGGACAGTGGACATTTCGACAACAGACGTGTGTGTGTTTGTACTTGTACATTATCAACGCACATTTCCCTGCAATGCCAAATGTGATTGGCCAGTGTCTGCACCCAAGCGTCACCAGTTGTGTCCTGTGTTCTGTTGTAGGTGTTTTGCGGGTTATGTCACATCGTTGTCAATGTCGATGTGCTCTGCATGTGATGTGTGTGCTGCATTTTGGGGGAGTCGCCCCTGCAGCTCAGATTTTGCTGCCCCTTATCACATTCATGAGGTGTGCCTTTGACTTCTGTGCTTGTACAGTGTTGACATGTTGCATACTTGGGTATGTTGGTCTCTTGGTGGGAGTTGGTGGTCTGGGGCATGGTTTGTCCGCAGATGTGCTCAACTTAATTGTGCATGTGTGCCATTGTGCCCATCTCCCCCCGTCCCCCCAGGCCCTGGTCGTTACTCACCCAGTTGCCTTTGTGTCGGGTCCTGTTGAGCAGTGTCCGGGCCCCCAACTCCTGCCACCGTCTCCCCACTGATGACTGTGGACACCATTTCCTCCATGTCGTCCAGCTCTTCCTGTGGCGCTGGGCTCCCACCTACAGTCTGCATTGCTGCCTTCAGGTTGTTGGCGAGTTTCAGCTTGGTTTTGCGCTTGACATCATTCCAGCGCCTCTTGACCTCGTCCATTGTTCTCTTCAGCACTCCGACTGCATTCACCTTGTCCACGATGCACTGCCATAGTCCATGTTTTGTTGCCAATGACACAGTGGACGTGACGAACAGTTGTTGATGGTGTTCTGTCACCTCCGTTATCAGGATCCTGTTTTCCTGCGGACTGAACTTTGTCTTCCTCTTCTTCTTGTCCTTGCCCTTCCCTGGCCCCGAAGTCCCAGGATGGTCCTCCGGGGGGCTTGTGGGGTTCTGGTTCTCCTCTGTACTTGCTCGGGCAACGTCCATTGTGCTTCGCTGTTGTTTGGCATTTGTTTGTCTGTTTTTTTTCTACTTTTATGGTGATTGTTCCCGCCTGCCGCGTGTGGATTACAGGCCTGTAGCTGGGTTTTGCTGATTTTCGTATCGCGATTGGCCTCATCCGGCTTTTTTTGCGTTAGTGTTTCGCATTTTTGCGGCGTGGCGTTGATTTTAACGCGGTCAGTTGGCGCGTTATCTGGGGACTATCGCATGGTACCGCCGTGTTGTGAATACTTGGTTAACAAGGCGTAAATTTCCCGCGATAGACTGCGATGTTGAAAAACACAAACAGAATTCCCTTTTCCTTTTGTTCTAAAAAAAGGACATCTAGATCCTATTCATTTCATTAGTCAAGGCCATACACAGAAATCACATAAACCAAAGCAATTTTTTCAAAGCAATTTTTTCCAGGTTGCTAAATATTACAGTCATGTGCAAAAAACATCTATAATGAAAATTCAAACATAAAAATGAATATTTGAAGGAATGTATTTTCAATTACCTTTTATTTAAATAGTTGTATAGTTTATCAAATGTTTATGCAAAATAAATAAAACCATTTATATTTAAAAACATACATTCATCATTTAAAAAAAGTACAATGTGTACAATGAAAAGAACAACTGTCGACGCGGCGTTTCGGTGTAAAGGTGGATCATCACCTTCTTCAGGACAATAATTCAGTGTTTAAAATCTAAACAAAATATAAAAACTTTATTAGATACGCAGAAGCTTATTTTTAATATCCAAACATTCCTTCGTTACATCGTTCATGATTTTTTATTTAGCAACCCAGAAATCAATCCACTATTGCATGAAACATATGCGGGCCTTGAATTTGTTAAACATAGTTTTTGAATCTATCCATGTTTAAACCTATGATAGGTATGTTTGTTATCTACCTGTCAGGTTAGATGTCAACTCCTATTTATCTTCAAGGAGGCGTTGAGTACATTTTTCATCAGGTTCTCGCTCAGGTAATGAGGCGAAATTATACTGTGAGAAAAGGATATTTCATAAGTATAAAACCCCTCTAAGGATATGGTATCATGTGGCAAGATCAGAGACTGCATAGAAAGACTTACCACTATATGCGTGTTGTGAACAGGACTTTGTCATTACTCAGTCTCTCGCCTGTTTCTGTCCATATACACAGGGATTCATCAATCACCCTTCCATAGGACTATTCACCAATGATTTTTATATCATAAGATCCCTCTTGGTTTTGGGTATTTACCTGTAGGGAATTATTTAAATTAATGGCTCTGGTATACTATAAGACACTTACTCCTTTATATTTCAAACTCAAATGTCTATAATCTCACCTTTAAGGCAAAACCTTGTAGATTGAATCCAACACCTCTTTTTCTTTAGGGTTACTGGTTCCAGTTAATACAATTCTGGTCCAGAAGTATTTCTGTAGGGATAACATCAAGGTGACTACTTAGTCATAGGCCAGTTTATCATTTAGTTTCCCAAGGTTTTATCCCATTAAAAGCTAGTTCAAAAGGGAATTTTATTTACAGAGAACCTTGTTCTTTTGGAAACAAGTCCTTATTAAAAAAGATTTGAAGAGTTTAGATAATTCTACCTAAACCTGGCCATTATGAGGTACCCGCCTCAGAACTAGCATTATCCCTGTGATTTCTCTTACCGGATTTGTAGCTGGAGCGCAAGCGATTGGCCTCATCCGGCTTTTTTTGCGTTAGTGTTTCGCATTTTTGCGGCGTGGCGTTGATTTTAACGCGGTCAGTTGGCGCGTTATCTGGGGACTATCGCATGGTACCGCCGTATTGTGAATACTTGGTTAACAAGGCGTAAATTTCCCGCGATAGACTGCGATGTTGAAGGTTGCGTTAGGTTACTTATGCAATGGTTATCACACGTTCTTGAGAATATGCCCCCGAGAGTGTTGGAGATTGCATGGGGAGGAAATGATGAGAGGAGGGAGACAGCCGCTGTTCTGTGTGTGCTGCCCAGCAGTCTCACCCATGATTCACTGCTGTGAAAGGAGGCTCGGGCCCCTGGCTGTCCCTGGTCACCAAATACCCTTTCGGCCGCCTGTTTGTACTGACTTCTGGTTATCCGGACCCTTGTTTATCCAGCGCCACTGTCGTGAGACAGTGGCGCTGGACAATAAGTGGCACCTTGATACCGGCCATACCTGGGGGGCCATTGCAAGAGACCCGGCGTTTCTTTTATAAAGGGAGTGTGAGGTACATTTTTCGGCACCAGAAGGAGACAGCTGGACATAGGCAAGGAGGGCCTGAAACATGACCACAAATGGGTGTTCTTTAACCCAGCAGAACGTTACCAAAGGAAGGGACGCACATTGAATGATATGAGAAGAAGCCAAAGGCGTCTGGAGTGGGGCTCCAAAATCGAAGGACCAGTTTAAGATTGCAAGGAGGGGATGGCAGGCGCAGGTATGTGTGCTCTTGTTTTTTGTTACTTGCGAAGTTTTTCTTTCCCCACTTCCTCTTTGCTGTTTCATTGTGAGCTAAAATAGAACTAGCATACTAACTTGGCCAAGGACGTGGAGCCTGTTCTGTTAATAAGTACAGCCAAGGCACGCACGTTCAGCCACATAGAGAGAACGCATGCACGGTATTTACTTCCTTAAAGGTTTCTTCTGTCAAAGTTGGGGAAACAGCATGACTTTTGTTTTTGTTCATGAATAAAGAAGCCGCAATGTACATTATTAAACCCTTGCAGAGAAACTCTTTCTGTAAATTCAGCTTATTTGAAGCGGTTCAAAACTCCACTTGTCTGTTGTGCGCCTCTAATATAATTCCCCATCTTGATCCCACCTTCAATGCTTCCAAATCAGATTCTGGTTTACAGATTACACACTTTTTTGTATATAAAGGTGCCTGCCTTTTGATCTCTTATTTGTGCTTTAAAGCGCCCTAAAAATGGGGTTTGAAACTTTTTGTTTTGGTTTATTTCTTGCCCCTTTAGGCACTCTGCAATACTTCCGTATAGTGAATAATGTCTGCGTGTCTCTGGGTGGATATTCCTGAAGTATAACGTGTTGGATTTACCTCAGAATCGTAATAGAAGTGCTAAGATGGAGGCATTTGTCCACACCTCCTAACTCAGCATTGTTTGACAATACTGCTGAATGCGTTGTCAAGGAGACACACAGACGTAGCTTTTGTCTCTGGAGTAATAGCATGCTTCCTTTTTGCAATAGTATACACTTTTTATTTGTACAGAGATCTAAACTGTCATTTGTTTGTTTAGTTGCGAAGAAACAAGACGTGGCGTAGCAGCGATGCCATGGGGCATGATGCAAGCAAAGACTATGAACCCTCATCTCCTTGTTTGCTATATTTGGGATGCAGTTGATTATTTATAGCTAGGTATCGGCAAACAAGGCGGTGACCACCTTAGAAGACCACAGGCCAGATCATACCAGGGCTAGCTGCATCCTCTGTTCCTTTTACAGACATATTCTCCTAACAGGCAATGACAAAGACAATAGGTGAGGCTCTCAAAGGCACGCACCATAATGAAACATGTGCACATGTAGTTAAAGTAAGACATTGGTAGGCTTCACTGCGCAAACAGAGGCAAGCACATGCAGACAATACACATATGTTCTACACACATCTCGGGATCCATGTATGCAAACAGCAAATATAAATCACACACCTGCACTTTTTCATGGGTGCCAATTGACCCCATAACACTTGTCATGCCTTCACTTAGTCTAGTAGTTTTCATGGGGCTCATATTACATGCTTTGGTGCTTGATGTTAATAGCAAGTCTACAAGTCCCAGAACGCGAAGTTATGTTGACAAATAAAAACTGAGCAGCCTGACTGTGTCACATATGACTTGGTGTTACCTGGACGCCAGGGCCGGACTGGCTACCGGGCGTTTTGGCATGCTGCCGAGCTGGGGGCTGATTTCATTGATGGGGACCTGCGTGTGCTGAACGAAATTCGTTTTGCTTTGTTTATTTCGTAGCACACGCAGGTCTCCATCAACGAAATTAGCCCCCACCGCAGTGACATCAGCCCCCAGCTCGGCAGCATGCCAAAACGCCCGGTAGCCAGTCCGGCCCTGCTGGACGCTATGCCTGCACAAACATTTATCACGGATAGGACAGATGAAATATGTACATTGGGGGGTATAGTCTCAAGAACGTGTGCTAAACAACACAAAAAAATGTTAACGCAACTTTACACATCGCAGCCTATCGTGGGTAAATAACCCTGTGTTAACGTGGAATTCACAACACGGCGGTACCATGCGATAGTCTGCCGAAAACGCGGTCAATGTCCGCGATACAACCACCTCGACGGAGATAAAAACACAAACCGCAACACCAAAAAACGTGCGATGAGAGCCCATTCGCGATGAGGAAAGAAGCGATAAGCAGCACCAGGCCCGCGACACACACACGGCAAGCGGGAATAAGCACAACAAAAGCCTGAAAAAGAAAGACAAACCAAACAGAAAACAACAGCGAAGCACAATGGAGGCAACCGGAGCCAGTACACAACCCCACAAGCCCCATTGGCAACAAAACATTGTACATGGCAGGCCATTGTGGACAAGGTGAATGCAGCGGGAGAGCGGAGGAGGACAATGGAAGAAAACCAGAACAGCCAAAATGATGCGAAACGCACAAACAAGCAGAAACA
>CAWUFW010027236.1:0-28078 GCA_963921515.1 Calotriton arnoldi | reverse complement strand
TGGCTCTTCAGCACCAATCACCCCTTCCCTGCTTCCTCCTGGTGAGCCCTGATCCTGTCCCTGCGGTGCCTGGCCTACCCCCCGGTTGCCCCTCCTAGTGGATTGTCCCTGGTTTTGTGCAGGCATGTGTAGGGTGGCATCTGCCACTGTCACCCACTTGTGACTTTGTTGATGGACTGGCCATTGGCCTTTGTTTATGTTCTACCGGACTTCTACTTTTAATGCCACATATGCTGCATAAAGCAACTTTCTGTTCTCTAGTGCTTTTGCTTCTGATGTACATGATGTTGATGATGCTAACAATGCCCTTGCTGCAGTGATGGTGATATTTGGTCTCATGATAATGAAGTGTTACTGTGCAGGAACCCATGTGGTCCAGGGGAATGTGTCCTATCCTGTGGTGTATCCATGTCATCCATAGCAGCATCTGAGGGTGTCATGTGTTCAGTATTTGGCAATGGGATTTCCTACTTAGATTGGCAATTACACATCTGTGGCTTCCACCCCTGCACATCTGTTGTGCCTGCCATTGTTCTATTCGTCTACTTCCCTGACCGTGTGGCCATCTCCAGTGAACATGCAGGTTTGGGCATCAATGGGGAAGGACCCATCTGTGTTGTCAGTGCAACATTGCTATACAAGTGTGTTGGATCTGTGCTGATGATTCCGTTGGCACTTCCATGACCAGGCTGATGGGACGGGAGCCCTCATTTGGTGCTAATTGTTGATTGTGTGTCCCATTGCTGCCATGGTATGGTATCTGTTCGCCTCACATCTGCAGTCTCCACAGGGTATCTGCATGTGTGTGCCCATTGGTGCAAATATGTGGGTCTGCATTCGGATGGTCACTTCTGTCATTGTGTCATTGATGATTGTTGACGGTGTCAGCCCCCATGGGTGTTGTTTGTCTGCACATGGCCAAAGTTATGTCTTATTTGCACTGCAGGATTTGGCTCCCCCAATTTATGTTGCAATGGGACACATACACTACTTTGCCACTGATGTGTTTGTTGTTCTGTGACCAGGAATCATCCATGCAGTTTGGCAGTTGCACCTCTTACTTTGTCAACACTTACCTTTTGGTCACTGTGATGACCATCCTGCCCCCCCTGGGTGAGGGTGGTAGTAGTGGTAGGCATCCTGCCCCCCCTGGCTAAG
Source organism: Calotriton arnoldi (assembly GCA_963921515.1). NCBI lineage: Eukaryota > Metazoa > Chordata > Amphibia > Caudata > Salamandridae > Calotriton > Calotriton arnoldi. The sequence continues at coordinate 26,920 of CAWUFW010027236.1, read as the reverse complement.
GGTGGTAGTAGTGGTAGGCATCCTGCGCCCCCTGGCTGAGGGTGGTAGTAGTGGTAGGCATCCTGCCCCCTGGCTAAGGGTGGTAGTAGTGGTAGGCATCCTGCGCCCCTGGCTGAGGGTGGTAGTAGTGGTAGGCATCCTGCCCCCTGGGTGAGGGTGGTAGTAGTGGTAGGCATCCTGCCCCCCTGGCTAAGGGTGGTAGTAGTGGTAGGCATCCTGCCCCCTGGGTGAGGGTGGTAGTAGTGGTAGGCATCCTGCCCCCTGGGTGAGGGTGGTACTAGTGGTAGGCATCCAGCCCACCCTGGGTGAGGGTGGTAGTAGTGGTAGGCATCCTGCCCCCTGGCTGAGGGTGGTAGTAGTGGTAGGCATCCTGCCCCCCTGGGTGAGGGTGGTACTAGTGGTAGGCATCCAGCCCCCTGGGTGAGGGTGGTAGTAGTGGTAGGCATCCTGCCCCCTGGCTAAGGGTGGTAGTAGTGGTAGGCATCCTGCCCCCTGGGTGAGGGTGGTAGTAGTGGTAGGCATCCTGCCCCCTGGGTGAGGGTGGTTGTAGTGGTAGGCATCCTGCCCCCTGGCTAAGGGTGGTAGTAGTGGTAGGCATCCTGCCCCCCTGGGTGAGGGTGGTAGTAGTGGTAGGCATCCTGCCCCCCTGGGTGAGGGTGGTAGTAGTGGTAGGCATCCTGCCCCCTGGCTAAGGGTGGTAGTAGTGGTAGGCATCCTGCCCCCTGGGTGAGGGTGGTAGTAGTGGTAGGCATCCTGCCCCCTGGCTAAGGGTGGTAGTAGTGGTAGGCATCCAGCTCACCCTGGGTGAGGGTGGTAGTAGTGGTAGGCATCCTGCCCCCCCTGGCTGAGGGTGGTAGTAGTGGTAGGCATCCAGCCCCCTGGGTAAGGGTGGTAGTGGTGGTAGGCATCCTGCCCCCTGGGTAGGGGTGGTGGTGCGCATTCAGGCCCCTGTGTGCATATGTGGCATTGGTGATGGGCATCCCGCCCCTATGGTGCTGCTGTTGCTGGTGTAAGTATATTCTGCATCCCTGTGTGTGTGTGTGATGTGTCGTGTACGTGTTGTATGTGTTTTGTGGTTGGTGTCTGGCTTACCTTCTGCGCCCGTACGCGTCCGTGCCTGTTCCGGTAGTATATGTAGAATATTGGTATGATCGGGACGAAGGGATTCATGGTTGGTTCGTGTCGTTCGTCCTTCTCGTTGCTTCGCGTCGTCCTCGTCGCTTCGCCTCGTCCTCGTCGCCCGCCTCGTCCTCGTCGCTCCGCCTCATCCTCGTCGCTGCCGTGTTCGTCTCGGAGCCGTGGATCGTGTTGTGGCGCGAATCGGAGCTTATGTGCGCCTCTCCCGGATGCTTTGACGTGCCGTGCGTAGCGGCGGGTTCGGCGCGTACGGAGAGCGCATCGTACTTGTCCGGCCGGACGGGGCTGCATTTTTCCTTCCGTGCGACTCGATTCGGCGTTTCCGGATTCGCCTCGGTCGGAGAACAGGACCTGGTTTGGGTGAGTACGGCTCGGCCGGATTCTTTGCTGTTGTGCGCATCGTACTTGCTCGTTCGGTGTGCTGTACGGATCGGTCGGGAAACAGGCTTTCGCATGGCTTTTTTCCCGACCGAATGGTATTGGGTGCGCCTCCGACCGAGATCGGAATCGGCCCCTCTGTGTTTTAAATTCAGTGGGCTTCAGCCCGCCCATTAGGCTTACCATTTGTTGGCTCCATTCATTCCTGTTTTTCAGTAGCATGAATGCGTCATGCCTCTTCCGTGTTTGGCCCTCCCCCAGAGCATGGACCAAGTAATTGTGCCCATTCTCTGCTCCCGTTTTTGGAGCTACTTTTTCCTTTGTTTGTGAGCACTCCACACTAGCGCTCATGCTTTGACTTGCTCTGTCTCCTCCCACCTGCCTCCACCCTCTTGCTTCTTTTCCTTCGCAGAGCAGCTTTATTATTTACCTCCTCACCCGTCCTCGCGACCATTTCTGTTCTGTTTAATAACTTACTTATGGTGTTTCATTATTAAAAAAAAGCTAAAATAGAAACCGACATTCTGAAATGTAGCAGGGCTTTTAAAATGACGCTTCATGAGACATGTTGTATATTAAGCCAGGTGCCACCCACATGTTCTCTTTTTATTTTTTATTTTTTTTGTGGAGTTTTCTATAGAACGAACTAGACCTGCAGGTATCACATAAGCACCCGTTACGTTACAGATGGACACATTTATTTTTGTTAGGCACAGGGAGATTAAGTGATTTGCCCAGAATCACAGAATGTTGAGCGTCCCTGCTGAGACTCGAACCCGGTTCCCCAGCTCCGAGGTCGACCGCCCTAGCCCTTAGGCCACATTCTCTAATTTTCACTTTCCCAGTTCATCCACCGTGCCCCTCTCATTTAAACATAATTGCCAGCTTCTGGCAGATGAGTCACAATGCAGCACACTACAGCTCAAGCAGAGATTAACAGGTTTGTTGTTGGGGAATGAGCATGCACCCAGGAAATGGCCAGGCCAAGGAGCAGCAGTGGGAACTGGCCTCAGGCAGTTTCTGCTCTGGCACTTTGTATCAGTTTCTTTAAGAGATGCCCCTTGTGTGCTCTTGCCCAAATATTTTAGTTCATCAATACTTTTTCTTCCATTATTGCGCATGAAAGTGATTTCAAATATGTGAGTTAATAATACAGTACAGTGTGCTTGTGCCCAAATATTTTATTTCACCAAAACCTTTTTCTTCATTATTGCGTGCGAAAGTGATTTCAAATATGAGTTCAGAATACAGTGCAGGCTGCGTCATAGCGCTTTTATACATGACTTTTAGCCATGCTGAACAGCAGCCATGCTGCTATTCAACATGGATAAAAGACACTATCTGTGACAACGCCAATAGCTCCCGGATTGCCAAGATCTATTGGCTTTGCCAATGCTTGTTTGAAATCTGGGCCTTAGATTATACATTCATGCATGGACCTGCATGCTAGGCATGATGATTTCACAATATATGGAATGACTTATCCCTTTCCTGAATATACAAACATGTCTTGGTTATTGCTCCTGCACACGTGGTCAGTTTACTGTATTGGAAATTAAGAAAGATAACATGTCAGGCAATTCTTTGAAGAATCAGTTACCTCCAGCTTCTTCAGCGGCTGTGGACAGGAGAGGGGTGGAGTGCTTCTTCTACCATCAGACTCGATGAATCAGGCCTTTTTAGGTTGAGCCTGGCAGCGCGCATGCGCTGTCTGCAAGACTTGTAGTATTTACTAAAAGGAGTGAAGTCCAACACTGCTGCTTCTCATAGGTTGATTCCACCGTTGCTCTTCTTTACTGCCTTCTAATTGGCTCCCGAGCCAATACATCACTTCCGTTTACTTGCTGTGCAGCACGGCTCAACTACACATTAATTCCCCTTGATTAATCGCCATCCACTATGATTCAGGTACTTTTTCTTCACCCCCCTCCCTTTCCCCCTGCCCTGTCTGCCCATTACTGCTTGTTGCAAGGGGGGACATTTGCTGTCAGTATGGCTGGGTGCTTTCCGGCCGCTGCGCTTAATGTTTATTTAATCCGTGAAGTGGACGCCATGTTAATAAAAGTAAGGCACTCGCCCGCTTCTTCTGCCTTCAGAACCGCTTTGCGACATACTTTATAATCACTTTCTTTTTAACTATAAATTGTTGTCTGCCTCTGTGCTCGGAAGCAAGAAGCTTGGATTATTTATTATCTACTTACCCAAGCATGAATTAACCAGTCCTTGCCACTACGCATGTGCCAAAAGTTGCAGGCTTTTCAGGGCTTGTCTCTTATCAGCCCGGGCTGCGTAGAGCCACTCTCCCAAGATGACATGGACAGCCTCAGTAACTGACTGCAGCCTGGGCGCTTTGGGTTTTAGCCCTTTGCTGTCTGAAGCAGTTTTGCAATTAGTAAGGATGCCAATGCAAAATGCACCATGCCTCTTCCCAAGTTGTCAGAGGGTAGGGTAGGATCAGCAAACCTCAATGACCCCACTCAAGGTTGTGATGAGTTGAAAAAAGGTGTGGTTAAATGGCAGTCAAGAGCGATATGGTTAAAGACACTAACACACAGGCTGTTGCTGTGAATGACAACAGAGGGGCAGGTTCGATTAGCATCTGCAGACCAATCACTCAATGGTTATATAACAAAACCGCTGATTATTTTACTGTATGGGGACTGGCCATATTGTATGCCTCTTCAGTGAGTGACTGCCTGCAAGTGCAATGTTTCTGACTCAGAGGTATGCTGCCGAGTCTGCAGTCAATGGTAAACAGTACATGCATTAAAGAAGTACACAAGGGCAGTGTTGTGTGTTACACAATCTTAAAGAGTGTCAGACAGTATATTTTACTTTGCAACTTACTTGCGTTGAAATGAAATCTTTTTTCCCCTCGTAGCACCAGCTTATACATTCCTCCGTTGAAACGAGAACAAAAGGGCCACTTCCCTGAGCTCTGTGCTTGATTTGATTGTAAACACATTGTAGTTCTGCTGTGACACACAATTAGAGTGAGCTTGAGTGTAAGAAGGACAGCATCCACAACTTCGATATGCTACAGCATTTTACTGTGCTGGCCAGTGAATCGAGGCTTTCTCAAACACTTCAAACAAGCACAATCCACAATTTAATTTTTTGTTTTTCTTTAAACTGATGGGTAACAGTGCCTTAAATTATATGTACGTGCACATACAGATAATACAATGTGCACAGGAGGGTTAAAGGTCCGGACTGGTTGGGGGAATCACTGCTGTAAAAAATCAACCTGGCATCATTCAGCGCACCCTCTTTGGGAAGAGCCATTTATAAATATAGGAAGGACAACCACCAGTAAATCTATCTCAACTAAGGTGAAAATATTCAGAGAGAGTAGTGGCAACGTCGGGAGGGGGTGCCCTGGACAGACAGAGGGTAGATATGGAGGCAAGAGAAAGAGGAAAGAAAGAGGGTGAGAAAACAAGGGCGGTTTAATGGAAGCAATAGAGAGAACCACTGGAGTACCTAGAAGGAATGGTGGACATCAAATTAATGAATCAGAGAGAACAAATCAGAGTAAGAGTACATAGAGAAACATAGACTTGAGACCACATGTTTTAGTTTTTTGATGAAAAATTTGAGGGGGTACATTGTTTGTATAACGTTTTGTCGGCCTGTGAGGTTTGAGTGACTGGAAACAAAATGCCTTTCCCTCTCTAGAAACAGTTTTAAATCGAGAGTTAAAAGTATGGCCGATATGTTGCTTTACAAAAGAGGTGGCCACCTTAGTGTGGGAGGTGACACCACCTCAATCTTTTATTGTGTTTATTTTGCTTCTCCATTCAGGCACATAATTTACATAAGTGGCATAGCCAAGTACATTTCCTCTGCAGAATGTCTCAGTGTCATGTGAACGTGTTGCTGGACTAATTAAGGCTTAATGCACTTAACCAATATGAAAGTGTTCTCCTACTTCTGATGAAAGCTATTAATAAATTCTACGTGAATACGATAGTAAACACTTCCCAAAATATAACTAATTAGTAAATACATCACTGTGGCTAACATGTAAACAATTTCATAGCGTCTGGCACAAACTAGCAATGAACTCGGTGCAAACTTGCTAAGTAAACAGGGCACAAGTCGGGGGTACACGCTGGTCGACTGCGTCCATCCACTATTTTCACAGGGTGCACGCCATCCACCCTGCCAAGAAGTTGGGCCCCACTAAATAATTTGCTGTCCCGGTGTAATTTCCAAACACCGGGGCACTTTCAGCAGCTCCTGCACGTTGTCTCCTTAAGGCTTTTTAGCAATAGTAAGTGAAAGTGATACTGTAAAATACACTGTGTCCCCATTTTGCCAACCTTTTCTTGAGGGTGGCATGCTTACTCGCTTTCCTTGCTCGCGACAATTCGAAATGGGGCACACTCATGAAGGGGTGGGCAATGCGAATTTGGTAAGCGGAAGGGACCAGTGTGCCAGTGTTGAATTGGGCATCAGTCCCCCAAGAAAAAAATAGGTATTTCACATGTTTTTCTTTTTTTGTTTTCAACAAAAGAAGCACTAACAAATAACAAAGCAGCATACTGGCAGTAGTTGCGACTTATTGTTGCCGGGCCGGTTTAATTCACCTTCATTTCCTGACTTCTCTCCATGTGGTGCCCTAAAGTAGGCAAGAATCTCGGCGATGCCCTAGTGCTCCAGAGTCCACCTTCGTTCTTGGACTCTAGGAGCTATTGCTGGCAAGGCCTTCGCCTTTCCCTTCCCGTTTACTGGGATTTTGTCGTTTGTACAGGATTTATTTGTGGGTGCAATCTAGGCTCTGCTGGCTTTCAAATCATGACTGTGAATTGTTACTGGAGGTGCAGGCTACCGGCTGTGATGAGCCTCATGCAACAATCCCCTGCCCCTTCGGGATGCCAGTGCAGGGGCGTAGCTTCCACTAGTGCAGCAGGTGCAGTGGCACTGGGGCCCAAAATCCCGAGGTGCCCAGTGAATTCTGCTTGCTGGGATATCTCCCAGTCCAAACAGTGGCCAGGGAGCCCATTCCCTTCCTTGCACTAGGTACCATGACACACATTGCCAGTGTCTTAGCAGCTAATCTATATCTGAAGCCTCCTTCATTTCAGTGCCATCTCGGCCCATGGTTCAGGTGCTGCAGCCCTCGGGATTCGGCCTGCCATCTGCTGCCGGTGGGAATGGGCAAAAACACTCTCGGTCCCCCAAAATAGGTGCCAGTCGGTCTCAAAACACCACCACAAATGAACATTGTCTGGATCCCTTGTGTAGATTCCATTAATTTGTACAAATTTGGGGGGTTGATACTCCTTTTCGGAGCACCCGTTTAGAAAACCATCGTCCTATTCATCTGGAATCACAGTTATACACAGTAATTGGGCATTGGGCACTCCACCTAGGAGCCTGCTATATCAGCAATGTCTTGTTTATCACCATATTGACCCAAATGCCCTATTTCTTTAAACCTAATCAATATGAACAGCAAGCCTTATTTAAGTTCCCCTTTCAAAGCACAGATGCAAAAACAAGGCTTTTTCTCCCACTGTAATCCACTGAAATGAACCTGCAAAAACTCCCGTTGCTCTAATTTAATGCATGAGAAAACATGCACATAATAGCATGCCAAGAGCTTGACATACTTAGCCCTTGACCTAAAGGGAAATAATTGATGAGATAAAAACAACATGTCAAAATTAAGCTGTAATTTTGTCTTAAGGCACTGATGACATTGGCAGACCAATCAACCATTCAGGTCATGGCGTTTGTTGTCAGAAATCAGACGCACAGAAGCATAAAAATGTGCTTCCTGCTTTGACATTATTCCTCCTGCTCAACAGATTAGTTGTCACGATGCTTAACATGAGAAAGAAAGTCATCAGTAGCAGATGAAATTCTGTCATACCAACGCAAACACCACAATCGGGGAACAAGTTTCGTTAAATGTGTTTTCCATTTATCTGATATCATGTCTTTAATTGAAGTGTCCCAGGTGAGATGTTTTGAACCTGGGTTTTTAATTATTACATCGCTTATATGTCAATATTTCGTCTTCCCTTCATCCAGTGTGAGACAAGTAAGCCTTCACCAAATTAAAAGCCAGTGTACTGTTAGCAGATTAATGTCTGCTCATAAAGTCTACTTCAACACAAACGTTTTCATTATGTCAAATAAAAAAATTATATATGAATGAAAAGGTCCAGGTAATATTAATGTGTAAATTGATGCTAGTAGGGAATCTAGTGGGCAATATTTAGAAAATAGTAAATACAAAAAAATAGAATGTCTAAGGTGTGATTACTCAGATATCTGAAACCGATTAGGAATCTTAAATCGGGACCTTAATTCAGTTGGAATAAAATTACCAAATGGAAACATTGAATCACCCCTCCTTGGGCATGAAGAGATGCACATTTCGTCCTGAATTCTAAAGACTTCAATTTCCAGATGGGTGGTCTAATCATGTATTCAAGCTTTCCCAGCAATGGTGAGGCTCTTTTACACTTCTTTTCCTATGAGAGTTGTGACTGGGAGTTTTCACTTGCTTTGGAGTAGCCAGTGTTTGAGGCCTGAATACACATTTATCAGAACACGCCCAATGAGTGTAGGTTATGGCGAATTAGAGATCCCATGCAAAGACTTTTGACATCAACTTTTGAATCATTGTAAGATTAGGCATAACAATCCCTTCATAGAAGTCGGGCAGATTTAGTAACATTTTGCACTGACTTTATGCCACAAAAAGATGCAAACTGGCACAACATTTTTGGGAGATTTACCCGCACTAAACCTTTTTTGTGCTTGAAAGTTGCCTAAACGTAAGCACTGTCACGTGATTCTTTGTATTAATTTGCATCAAGGGGGCATTCCATGGGTGGTACATGGGCACTCCCATGCAACCACAAATGTTTTTTACACAAAAGACCATCTACTTATAATGGTAGACAAGAATCTGCACTTCAGGCAGGTGTTAAACTTTACTGATTTTGCATGCATGTTGCATGGATGTATGAAGGAACAACGCAGTCCAATACCACACATGTTTTTACAACGCGGACTTTACAATGCATCTACCATTACCAAGCATGATTTTGCAATGAATGTCACTACCAAACATGTCCATAAAGGTACATTATAAGTACCATTACCATGCATACCAATACAACACATGTTATCACAACATGCAATTTAAAACCCATTAGAAAGAGTGTTTTATTGGCCCACCAAAAATATATCAATAAATAATATTCAAGTGTGCAAACATCACACGACAATATAATTCTCGATTTATATTTCTCCAAAAGAAAATCTAATAACGCGATATCGCTGAAGTTGTAATAGCAAAAGCAGCGCGTGCATTAGAAATAAAACAGTTCTGGTGTCCTTCCTCTATTTTCACTCTCAGTATGCAGCCTGTGACCAATGAAAAATGGCAATCCTTCTAAAAAGGAACAAAAAGAACCATCTTTTTCCAAAGTACAAAATAAATATACATTTTGTCAGATTCTGAATGATGCAAAAAATACATTCCAAAACAAGCTTTCTTTTAAAGTATCGCATACATCAAAAAAACATATAAATTCAGAAGTCCAATATTTTGTCCTCCGTGGTACACTGACTTCGCTAGTGACCACACGCTTCAGAACTAGGAGGAGACAAAGACAGTTTGCTGTTGAAACAGTTCCATCTATCTGTTCAAGTAAGTTAAACAGTTACAAAAAACACACCTAGAAATAAAGAAAATAATCCCATAACCATATATTAATGCTATTTTTAAAAAAAATTCACTGATTTTTGACAGACTTTCTGCAGCTTTAAATTTGACAATATTGCCTGGAGGCAAGCTAATGTAAGTGTATGTTATCATTTTTAAAAATTAATCTTTGCTTAATGGAAGGTACTTACCAGTGGTTGTGAGCAAAATTACTATTACTACTCCGCTCAGGACTTGCCTCTAGAAAGGTGCTGGACAATGGTGGAGGTCCATATTACTACTTTGCTGGGTACTTGCCATGGGGAAGGTGCTGGACAGAGGTGGGGGATCAAAATTACTATTTCTACTCTGCTGAGTGCTTACCTCAGGGAAAGTGCTGGACAGTGGTGGGGGTTAAAATTACTATTACTTCTCCACAGAGTACTGGCCTCTGGGAAGGTGCTGGACAGTGGTGGGGGTCAAAATTACTATTACTACTCCATTGGGTGCTTGCCTCAGCGAAGGTGCTAGACGGTGGATGGGGTCAAAATTACTATTACTACTCCACCGGATTCTTGCCTCAGGGAAGGAGCCAGCTAGTGTATGCGGTCAAAATTACTATTTCTACTCTGCTGGGTTATTGCCTCTGGGAAGGTGCTGGGCAGTGGCTGGGGTCAAAATTACTATTACTACTCCATCTGGTGCTTACCTCAGTGAAGTTGCTAGACAGTGGTGGGTTCAAAATTACTATTACTACTCCATTGGGTGCTTGCCTCAGCGAAGGTGCTAGACAGTGGATGGGGTCAAAATTACTATCTCTACTCCACCCGGTGATTGCCTCTGAGAAGGTACTGGAAAGTGGATGGGGTCAAAATTACTATTACTAATGTGCCGCGTACTTACCTCAAGGAAGTTGTTGGACATTAATGGGGGTCAAAATTACTATTACTACTCTGCCGGGTACTTGCCTCAGCGAAGGTGTTGGAGAGCAGATAAGCATAAAAGAGAATGCATTTACAGTCAATCATACTGACAGTATCCTTTATTTTACAGACTTTGCAAATACTGCATATTGGAAAAAGATTAAAATCCATCATCATTACACAGAACGATCCAAACCAGCTCTTAAGAAAAAGAGGAAGGACTTGAGAGGTAAAAAATATTTGAAATCCATTTTAAAAACAAAAATTAACAAATTTCGTTCTACAGGAACCAAACAATGAAATGCTAACATCTCTCATTTCCCCCAAAAAATAAAACAGAAAAGAAATGTCTCTCGCAATCAATTAAATGTATGAAAATTAACCATTCAAATTTTTTTTTCTTTGCTAGGTATAATGTGAATCAAAAATCCATATGTTACATAGAAAAACAATTTGAAACCTCCTCTTTTTGTCAACATTTCTTTACAGACCAAACAACAAGACACCACCTGAAAGAAGTTATACGTCACAGCAAAAACCAGCATAGAAATCCCCTCACCTTGAAAAGCCTCACCTCACAGAGCAAAAAACTAATTGATGTAAATTTTGTCAGAACAACAGTCCTCATAAATGACACATAACTTTCATTTCACAGGCATCAGCTTGTAACACAATTTTCTCAATCAGAGTATAGCAATAGAAATAAAAGCATGGTTTTCAAAAAGACAGCAGGCAGTCAAATAATAATGCAAAACATATTTTCCTTAGCAGGCTGTCAGTGAAACACATTTTTAAAACAAAACATTTACACAACTTTCTACTTTTCTTCTGTTTCTACAAACAGATACAGAATGGCATCAAGAAATCAAGCCAGCTATGTGCAATCCAGATGAGGAAATAAACTGCTCAAGTATGGTGGCTACCTTTATTGTACGAAGAGATTAACTGAGCCCAGGAGTAATTGGAGGTGTGTGCAGAATATTTTATCCCATTGCACAGCAGAGCAGTTACTCTTTGTGAAACTGTTGAAAGGACCATGGAGCATAACCATTCTGCCTCTGCAATGGTGATTGAAGTTCGACAGAACATTCAACAAATAAAAACACTTGCATCCACCTCCAATGAACCCTGCGGCTCAGTTGTGAGGGAGGTATCCCAAAACATTCCTATGCATGTAGCAAGTTGTTTACCCACAATTCCTAACCTCTGAAGAATATTACAGAGACAAAAACAGACAATTAACCCCCAATGTGTAACTCCCCAGACCCACTTAGACATTAACAGCCCACCTGAACTAACTGTAACCATCACTAATGAACCTTTCCTTTTACATAACAACAAAAACCCTCAGAAAAGCAAAGTAATCTTTAGCACACCCCATAGTCTAGTATCTCTGGAGAATATTGATATTTGGATGATGAATGGCACCTTCAAATCCACATCCCATCCATTCACCCAAATGTACACTATTCATGCCAATATCGAAAACACCGCAGTTCCTTTAGTGCAGTTTACTCCCTGATAAGCAAACCGCAACATATACTGAATTTTTGACTGTGGTAAAATCTAAAACACGCAATAAAAGTCCTAGAAAAGTGATTATTGATTTTGAATTGACCATGATTAATACCATTACCAAATCATATCCCAAAACCCAAATACATGAATGAATTTTTCACTTTTCACAGGCATATTGGTTAAAAATTATTAAAAAAATCATTAGTTGATGATTACATAACAGGCAGTAACCTGCAGTATGAATTTTAAAAAGTTACAGCATTATGCTTCGTACCTCCTGACTGTGTGGATGAATTCTACACTACAATCACAGAACCAGAGTATTTTACACAAAATGAGGACAAATTGGCACCATTATTAAATTCTTTTGAGGACACATGGATTGGCCATCTAAGCAGTTCGGGTCACAGGAGGAAGCTGAGGTTCCCAAGTGAGTGGTGGAACTGTTACACAACCTGCTTAGAGAGAGTTGTGAAGACTAAAAATGCCATTGAGTGATAGCACAACTTCTTCAACAAATATATTGGTAGACCTCACCCTAACATCTATAATTTGTTGGGAATTCTGAGGAAGGAGCAAAGATTCCAAAAAACGCGGATAGTGCAATCATTGGCAGGTAGTCTGAAGCCACGTGTTTAAAAAAAAAAAAAGCAAAAGAAATGTCTGAGTGACTATTGGCCCAATTTCAACAGTTTTCATTGATGGTGGCTTCAGCCTACCTGGACAATCTTGAACACACATTACATTTCTAAAACCTACTAACACCTTCACTAACTTACTTGCCTGTTTTGATCAACATTTTTAAAATTAGATTGGCATTTCTTAAATTATTTTTGAAAATTAAAGGAATTTTTGGGGTTCCTACCTGAAGATGTTTTCTTTCTTCAACTCTAGGTGACTTTTGAAATCTACTTGTTATCAAGAGTCTCTTGTAGTCTATTAGTCCAAAGTGCAAAACACATATTGCAAGAAACTGTCCAACTCCCATGCAAAAAAACACAGTTTGACGTGATACAATTTCCAACAATAAAAAGTTGGATTTATTCCTGTGTTGTTTAAAAAACGCAACCCACCAAAAAATCCTGAAAAGCTTCTGTGCTTGTCAAAAAATGCCATAACAAATCTGTTCACAAAATACCTGCTCCAATGAAATATACAGCCATACAAGTGCTTGAAGAAGAAGATCCAAAATCTGAAAGTTGAAAAATCCCATAGGAAAGGCAAAAGAACACCCTACAAGAGTTAAAAATGTTAGTTTTCCAGCTTTCCTGAAAAAAATATATGCACCTGTTCCAAGGAGTCCTTTTTCTACTGAGCCACGTGGTCTGTGCCCCGTCAATACTCCAAGCCACAGACAAAAACATGATGCAAAAATAAAATATTGCTTTTAATTCAAAGTGGTGTAAAAAAGAACTTTACTTATTCTGAAATTACTTTTTTAAACCGAGTTTGAATTAAAAAAACCATAGTCCCAATGTGGGCCTACAACAGCTACTTGTATAGGAATGAAAATGTGTTTGAAACATTCAAAAATATATATCTCAACTAACATACTTCTAACTACCAGCTTCCTCTGTCCTTATAATAAACTTGGCCACTTATAACCTTAAAATAATAAATTATTCTTACCGGACCGTAGCTCTTCCTTGCAACCGATCTTGACTGTGAAACTCCACTAACTGTAGAAACAGATGCAAAACCATGAAAGTCAAGGCTAAAAGTAAAAAAAGGACAATTTCCCCATTGTTTTCAATGGGAAAGCATGAGAAAAACTGTAAAAATGCAAAACAATATTATGTTGTATCTTTTACAAATAATGAACATGAGTAGTGCTCTTTTAAATGTTAATAAAAAGATCTTTACAAACTGCATTTTTTCTGTGTGGTGTATACATATTGTATTTAATTATTTAAATTATCTGTATGAATCACAGGGTCTAAATGTACTATTTTATATTTTTTACATATTAATTATGGATTATAATGCTTATAAATTAATATTCAGGTATTACAATTAATACCTGAGCATTAATACACTTCTGCACCCAATACCCCTATATACCTGAAGGTAGGGGTTACAGCATAAGAGCTATGTTTGATAAAATTAGTAAATTAATTTGTAATATTTTATAAGTATTTTAAATGTAATACTTGCGTATTACAATTAATACCTGACTATTAATAAACATGCCCACCCAATACCCCATATCCCTCACTTCCTGTGCCTAAAGATGTGGGTTACACCCTTAGAACTATGTTTGACATTATTAGTAAATACATTTTTAATATTTCTAAAATTCATTTAAACTTAATACTCGGGTATTAAAATTAATATCTGAGTATTAATACATGTCCCCACCCAATGCACCTATATCTCTCCCATCCCATATCTAAAGGTGTGGGTTACACCCCTATAATGATATCTACAATCTTTACAAAACATACTCATAAATATATCCAAAATTGTTCTTAAATTAATACTCAGGTATTAAAATGAATACCTGAGGAATAAAACAATCCCTTTCAACCCGAGCCTGAAGGTGGTAGTATTTAAAAAATAGTACTAATAATTAATTAATTATATATATATATTTAATATTTACATATATATTTATGTCATATTTAACCATTTTAAAAACATCAATAACATTTAAAAAAACACAAAATTATAATATTCACCAATATACTTACCCTTTAATACAACAATGTGTGGTAAAGGCATGCATGGTAATGCCAAATTCGTGGTAATGCAATTTGTTGTAATGGCCCGTGTGGTAAAAGTAGCTGTGTTGTAATGGCTTCATTGTAATGGCTGTTCGTGTTATTGACAGCATTGTAATCGTTGTTTCCCATGCTGCACTGTAGAGCACACATCAAGTGGGAAAAGTTTAAAAGTTTGTCTAAGCATAGTTTTTTGTATTGGAAGAGTACTCTTCTAGCACACAACCAAAGCCAGACGTCATGCAGATACCTTTGCACTGTGTTGCAATGGTTTGTCCATGCCACTAGGCAGCCTGATTGTGTGTTACATCTAGGGAAGAGAGCAGAAGTGCCCTATCTTTGCAGATTTTGCGCTATCCTGCTCTCTCCCTCTGGTGCAATATAACACAGCAACTTTGGTTGCTGTACTGCATTGCATCACAGGTTTGTAAATCTGCCCCTCAGACTTTGGGAAAAGATTATCCACATCCCACAAAGCCATGACAGTCAATGTTGACATGACGTGCTTTGGTGTGGCCACATGGTGCTGTACATTTTTGGATTACACTACAGCGTAAGATACATTAGATCACCACAAGGGCATGAGACTTTGTGGTCATTGTTAGCAAAGCATATAACCATAACTGGTGAGTGGTAAAATTGGGGTTGAAAAGAACTGGGAAATCAATTTATTTTAGGAGCGGGGTCAGACACAGCTATCTGTTGGCACCGCTCCCATTCAATCTGCATTCAATGTCTTGCATGATGATTTTAGGATTACATACGCTCATCCACAGAAGATTGGCAATAGACCACTGGGAGAAATACATTATACAGATGATGATGTGACATCGTGCTTTAACTTATAACACTGCAGGGCACGTAGAGATCCTTTAATAAGTTAAATGAAATGTACTTGGCAGCTGCAATAGGTTCTCTGTTAATATTAACATGACACAGGTAATGTGCCTTGGATATTTTGTGGCTTATCAGAATTGGTTATTAAATGGCCAGAAGCTGCAGATTGTGAGTAGTATTGAGCGTGATAACAGAGCAAGTGGGTGACCTTTGTATGATGACCATAGTATTTGGAAGGTGCGACAGCAAGTGCAATTGACATTCTGTAAGACCTTTAATCAAGGTCTATAAGCCTAAAGTATTGACAAGCATTACCTGTGGTTCCTTGTTGGGTTCTGTAATTGTACGTGCTCATTAATAACATAGCATGTATTTGTAAAGTGCACCTTTACCACAAAGGGTTTCCTGGTGCTGAAATAAAATGTTTTTGTAATTCAACACAGTGGTACTCATATTATGAACTTCGCGATGATAGAAGACTGAGTGAACCTTTTGGAAGTTGAACCTGTCATGAGGTCAAACACAAATCTCTTGAGTGAATACATTTGGCCACTGGGCTTCCACACCCAGCAGGATTGAATCTTTGGAGGTGGTAGTTAAAAAATAATTATTACTCCCATGTAAGACCACTCCAATAAAAGTGGTCCAGCCAGACACAGCGATAAGTTCTGCATGGTGTATATTGTTCTAGCTGGAAATGTGGTACGTGTTCATGATTAGGTGAGTGGAAATAGTACAGTAATCTATTTAAGGCCTTATTACGAGTTTGGGGGTCCTCCTGTTGGCCCACCACCACTGCACCAACAGTAGTACTGCCAAGCCCATCGTGCATCCGCCTGCTGGATTATGACTGTAATCCAGGGTGGGTGGTTGGTGCTGCAGTGGTCTCATGGCAGTCACTGTGTAAGGCTTATAGTAGAGCTTAAACAGCAGACCACTGCCATGACAGTGCCTGCATCATGCTCCTGCATGGTGTGGCATGCATGCCACACCATGCAGGAACAGGGGTACAATTCCAGGGGGGCACAACATATACCCCCTGCATACATCCTCAGTCCCAGATCCGGCCAGGGGCCCAGTTAGCACCCCCTTTCCTGCATGTCACCACCCTTTTCACGGTGTGCTCACCCCATGAAAAAGGCAGTGGATATGTAGGTGGTTATATGCTCAGAGGTGCCGGTATCAGCACCGCCAGCATGTTGAGGCCCGTTGCCAGACCTTGGTCGCAGCGGGATCTTTGATCCCGGCAGAGCCGGCGGTCTCGTCACGGTCTAACCGCCACACTGAGAATGCAACATGTGGACCCCCAGTGGTGGCAGTGGTCGGACCGCCACCGCGAGTATTGTGGTCAGACCACCACGTGAGTCTGGCAATCCTAACGACCGGCGTACTCGTAATAAGGCCCTTAATCTGAAAGGAATTATTAATGCATTACTACTCATTTGTGGGGTTATATTTGTTGTTTTGCTATTATTGAGTAAAGGCTCTTTTTAGGTCTAGCTTTAGCCAAAACATTTTGATTTTATCAAAATTATATGTATAATATACCTACATAAAGGGGCTTTGAGCCACCTCTGTTCATTCATTGGCTTGTTCTGGTGTCATTCACATTTTGCTTCCTTTTTCCCAGTACAGCATACATAGAGGATGGCTGGGTCAGCCTACTTCAGCCACTGGCTAACTTCACTTTGAAAGAATGCATTTAGCCCTTTCACAAGGAGCACATTCGCATTCAAGGTAGTTTCCTTCAGTGCAATTGTTTTTTTGCTTTTGTTTTTACTTTATTATTACTTTAGTGTTACCATTGTTTGTGGAACCTGATATGGTAGAAGGACGCTTTCTTCCAGATGAGAACACAGGGCAGATTCCAGCTTTATCAGTTTCTGTTTCCTTTCAATAATGTTGTTTATCTGATTGCTTCTTTTTCACACGATGCCAGCAGCTCACATGAAGTCTAAATATAAGATCATGAGATTGCTCTAGCTTTGCAACCCAAAATGTCTCTCTGCCATCTCTGTCATTCATTCTTTCTTACTTTCTTTGTTTCTTTCTTTGTTTGTTTGTTTGTTTCTTTCTTTCTTTCTTTCTTTCTTTCTTTCTTTCTTTCATTCTTTCTTTCTTTCTTTCTCCTTTCCTGCCCTCTTTCTTTTCCATCTGTCTTTTTTATCCTTCTATCTTTCCTTATTTCTTCTTTTCTTTCTTTCTGTCTCTCTATGTTTCTTTCTTTTGTTATTTTTTTCTTTCTTTCTTTCTTTTTCCTTTCTTTCCTACTTTCCTTCAACTCCACTTTCTTTCCTTCATTCCTTCCTTGCTCTCTTCATCCTTCTTTCTTTCTTTCTTTTTCTTTTTTACTTACTGCCTTCTCTCCCAATGGCACAAGGCTGGCAGGCAATGCCAAACAGATTGACTTTTAAAATCTGTGTTAGCCAAAACCTTTTGATTTTATTGAAAGTCTGTTTATAACATAGCTATTTATAGGGTTTTTGGCCAGACTTCATTCATTAGTCTGTGGTTCTGCCATTCACTTTTTTCTTCCATCCACTCCAGCATACATCACGGGGAGTTGTGTCATCCCACTTCAGCCATTGGCTGATTTCACTATGAGTTAAGGCTTAGTGCCCTTTCACAAAGAGCACATCAACACACAAAGTAGTTCCCTTTAGTGGCAGGGAGCACTATGGTAATGTGTACTTTTTTGAGACCATGACAAAACAAAACAAGAATTGCCAAAAGGATGGAGGACAGTGCCAGACCTGTTGGCTTTTATGTATTTCATAAAATATGCTGCTCTTTAAGTGCTTTTAAAATATTTTTCTGTTTTTTGCAAATTAAGTTGCTTGTGGGGCACTGCAGGTCTAGTTGGTTAGATGCATCTGAACAGAAGACCATCTGTTTTTTACACTAACCACTAACTTTAACCCTTTCCGTGCTCATGACGAGCTCAGCTCGTCATGCTGCGCGGTAGCGCTGTGCGCATGACGAGCTGAGCTCGTCACGACCCCACCCGCGATCGGAATGTCCAGCATACGAGCGGAATTCAGATCGCGGTCAAGGGGTTAATATTGCTTTTGAAAGTATATTTCCTGGGAGCTTCTGGGCTACAATGGTATTTATCAAGCCACTGTCAAACCATAATTGGGTGACCTCAGTTTTGGAAGACTAGTTCTAGCAGTTTACATCATTCTGAATTTTTTTTTACAACCAGACCTGTAAAACTTGAAGCAGAGACAGCCATAAAATCTCTTTCCAAAAACAGCCAATATCTGATTTGCGGATTGCCGCCAGTGACCTCAATATGACTACTAATCATGCAAAAAAAATTCCCTGACAATTTGCCTGGACTGAAAGTTAAAGTTACAAGATGGTGGGTGGCACAGGCCACTAATCATATGGGAACAACCATATTAAGTTTGTATTCAAAAGAAGTGTTAAGAAATACTTAAATTAAATGTTACAGTCTGAACAAGAACTGTTCTAACACCTCACTCACTCCTAAATCAGTATTTCATTATTGTTAATAAATATTCTTTTGGTACAATGGGGTTTTTAGAATTGAAACAGATGGAAGAATAATGATGAAAGGGCAAGGCAGAATTACATAATTATGTTCGATGATAAATCAATGTTAGAAATGGGGTTTCTGGTTGGCTTAAGTAAATACTCAAGCCAGGCTGAACCCACCACTCTAGTCAGGGGAAGCTAGATACACAACGAACATAACCTTTGCTCTCCCTCCGGTAGCTTATCGCAGATCATGCAGGCTTATCAACAGAGGCAATGTGTAAAGTATTTGTTCAACATACACACACAGTAACTCAATGAATACACCACAAAAAGACTCCAAACAGGTTTAGAAATATAGCTTATTATATTCTGAACAAAGCAAGAGCAAAATGATAAAAATCACATGTATACCTTTAGAGATTTGCTTGTTGAAAGTATCATATCAAATACATCAATTCAACGATGTGCGTGGAAGCACCTTCGCTCCCTTTAGGTTCTTTATGATAAATTTCCTAGTGCAAATCTAACAATCGCCGTTGGGATCGGCAAGTGGACTTTCTACTCGGGGAGTGCAAACGGGACTCCTGAAGTCCTTTCTGAGCAACTGCCTGGCCGGCCCCTTGAGACCAGTATTTTTTGTCTGACCCCATCCTCTTTTGAGGAGACTGGAGTCGCGTGCAGAGACCCCCAGGGTCTTTGGAGTCACACTACCTGAAAGGAGGGTGAAGCAGCGACGGCTGATCTGGACTGTCCTTGGCGGTCTCTCATCTGAAGGCACCCCCAGCTGCAGTGATCTGCCTCATTATGGGTTCAGGACCCTGGGGGTCACGCAGAGTTACTTTCCTGAGGCACCAAGTGAAGTGAACAGAGATAACGGATTCACGCCATAGATGTTAAAAGGTGAGCACATTGTAACCCTGGCAGCACTTGGCCATGAGAGGGGGGATCGGCAGGATGCTCTGAGCTGTATCTGGACTGCGCTGGAGTCGGCGCTGCAACCACTGGTCCTTTTGTGGCACAAGCATGGAGCGCTTCCCCAATCGGGTTTTTAAGCGTTGTAGAGCAGAGAGATGGTGTTCACAGCACAGGACATGGCTCCTGTGCTGGGCGACATGCTAGTTTTGTTTCATAACGGCTCTTTCGGCATTTGTAGACGTAGTAAAAGAATGAAGTCTTTGATGGCCCTTAGACTTCAAAACAGGGGGCAAGTCAACAAGTCCTTGGAGAACACTAGAAATCCGGCACAGCCAAAAGTAGCAGGCAGCAGGCTAGCACAACAAGGCAGGTCGCGAAGTGGCAGTCCCTCCAGCAGCTCCACAAGCAGCAGACCAATACAGCAAAGCAGTTAGCATAGTGGCAGTTCCTCCTGGCAGAACAGCAGTCCCTCCTGGCAATGTGCAAATGTAGAGCCAGTGATGTGTGGTAACAGGTCCAAAAGTGTCTGAATTTAGGGGTCCAGAGACTCAGAACTTATACTCAAAAGTACCGTTGAAGTGGAGGTGACTTCAAAGCAAAGTCTTTGAAGTGCACAGGCCCCCTTTCAGGCCAGTCCTGTCTGTCAGGCGAACCCTGAGGGGCTGATCAGTGGTTTGTGTAAAGTGCACGTGTCAGTCTCTCCCCTTCTCACTGCCCAGGAAGACCCATCATTATGCAGATGAATGCAGATGCAGGTGAGTGTCCTGTGTTTGTCTACAGGAAATGCACAAAGAGTAGCTGTCAGCCAACCTTAGATGTGTATTGGAGACAGGCTGGAAGGCACACAAAGAGCTAAGAGCAGAGAAATGTCCACTTTCTAAAAGTAAACACAAGGAGATGATGGACGGAGTGCTGAAACTTTTCAAACACTCACCCCCAGTCACAGATCTGGGATGAATCCATCATCATTCTTTAGCTCACTTTACCACCCCAGTTCAGACACAGCTATATGCAAATCAGTCTTCGCCCTGTGCCTCATGGGAACAGTCCAGACCGAACTGCCAAGCCATGTTTTCCCTGGACCGGAAACAAGCATCCTGGGACCGGTTCGGGCTAACAGCCCTCATCAGCCACGCTAGCTTGAATCCAGTGGCAAAGTGAGCAAGGGACCCACGTCTGGGCATACCCTGCCAACTTAGGGCGAACAAAGCAAACACAAGGAGATGATGGACGGAGTGCTGAAACTTTTCAAACACTCACCCCCAGTCACAGATATGGGTTGAATCCATCATCATTCCTTAGCTCACTTTGCCACCCCAGTTCAGACACAGCTATATGCAAATCAGTCTTGGCCCTCTGCCTCATGGGAACAGTCCAGCCCGAACTGCCAAGCCCAGACGCGGGTCCCGTGCTCTCCATGCCACTGGAGTCAAGCTATCCTGGCTGATGAGGGGTGAAACCCCGAAACCGGTCCTAGGATGCTTGTTTCCAGTCCAGGGAGGACCTGGCCTGGCAGTTCGGGCTGGACTGTTCCCATTGGGCACAGGGTCAAGACTGATTTGCATATGGCTGGGTTCAAACTGGAACGGCATGGTGAGCAAAAAAACGATGGATTTAGGCCCAGATCTCTGTACTGGGGTGAATGTATTACATTGATCTGCATTCTGTCCATCACTTGTTGTTTTTGCATTTCTCACCCCGAGTGGGACGGGTATGCCCAAACGTGGGTCCCATGCTCTCCATGCCACTGGAGTCAAGCTATCCTGGCTGATGAGGGGTGAAACCCCGAAACTGGTCCTAGCATGATTGTTTCCAGTCCAGGTAGGACCTGGCCTGGCAGTTCGGGCTGGACTGTTCCCATTGGGCACAGGGTCAAGACTGATTTGCATATGGCTGGGTTCAAACTGGAACGGCATGGTGAGCAAAAAAACGATGGATTTAGGACCAGATCTCTCTACTGGGGTGAATGTATGACATTGTTCTGCATTCTGTCCATCAATTGTTGTTTTTGCATTTGTCACCCGAGTGGGACGGGTATGCCCAGACGTGGGTCCCGTGCTCTCCATGCTACTGGAGTCAAGCTATCCTGGCTGATGAGGGGTGAAACCCCGAAACCGGTCCCAGGATGCTTGTTTCCAGTCCAGGGAGGACCTGGCCTGGCAGTTCGGACTGGACTGTTCCCATTGGGCACAGGTTCAAGACTGATTTGCATATGGCTGGGTTCAAACTGGAACGGCATGGTGAGCAAAAAAACGATGGATTTAGGCCCAGATCTTTGTACTGGTGTGAATGTATGATATTGTTCTGCATTCTGTCCATCAATTGTTGTTTTTGCACTTTTTGCAGGATTTTTCATTACCAATCCAAAGATATCAAACATGAAGCAGCAACTCCTCTGCAATCGGGAATTACAGCCTCAAAATATTTGAAGGAATCCCCAATGTAAACCTATGAGAAGAGCAGGCCTCACAATAGTGAAAAACGAATTTGGGTGTTGGACACTACCAGGACATGTAACACATACAGGTACATGTCCTACCTTTTACTTACATGGCACCCTGTCCTTTGAGTCACTGAGAGCCTACCCTAGGGGTGACATTTATGTAATAAAAGGGGAGTTTAAGGATTGGCAAGTAGTTATGAATGCCAAGTCGAAGTGGCAAGTAAACTGCACACACAGGTCCTGCAATGGCAGGACTGAGACAGGTTTGAAAGGCTACTTGTGTAGGTGGCACAATCAGTGCTGCAGGCCCGGTAGTAGCATTTGAAATGCAGGTATACCACTTTGCAAGGGACTCACCAGTACATCAAATATGCCAATCAGGTATATACCGTGAACATGTTTAGAGAGAAGCACATGCACTTTAGCACTGGTTAGCAGTGGTAAAGTGCTCAGGGTCCTAAGGCAAACAAAAATAAAATCAGCAAAACAGGAGGTAAAAGGCAAAAACGTCCGGGGAAACACCACCCTAAGGATGCCAGGTCTAACAATGAAATATGGAATTTAATGTACAAAGGAATTTTGTGGTTGCTAAACAACTAGTAAAAAATTTATTTTGCAAGTTTAAAATAGTGTTTCCAACTAGCAAAAGGACTTTTGTGATCCATTCTGGATTTCAATGAATCTGTGTCCCTTGCAGTCATCTAAGCTGACTCCTGCTTCATTAACATTAATAAGGCAGGAGGTTCCTCGACCTCCTATGGGGATACATTTTGCAGGGCAAGAGTTTAGTGTGTCAGTCCTATCTCAAAATGAAGCTCTGTTCAAAAATCGGTGTGAGTGAAATTTGAATATAATGTTTTGTATACAGAGGGTAGTACACCAGGCCCATTGTTTTTTCAGTTCTATGTTTAAATTTATTTAAACATGTACAAAGTATTTTTTAATGTCGTGCATTGGTTTCCATCTTGATGTCATTGCATTTTCATTTACTGCCAGAGACGTCACCTATGTTCAGTAATCAATAACAAGCTTATTATCGAGTTTCCTTTATTTTTCGCAGTGTTCTTCCCAGTGGTTAAATCTTTATTCAGTTTATTTGGAAGTGAGGTAGATGTGCAAGTAAAAGAGAGAACACCTAAGGGTGGCTATTTCTATACAGTTGGGCCAAGTCACTTATTTGCTGAGCCTCATCCCAGAAGACTGTAAACCTAGGACAGTACAAAAAGGCGTGTCCCGCAATGCCCTAGGGTTCTCTAATACATGTATTAACAATTTGACCCCAATTACCTCCATGACATTGACATGTAGCGCATATTAAAATGAGGTGAATTCAATTTTAGTATTTTGTGAAAGGTGGAATTTAGTTTAGCAACAATCAATAGGTTCTGGAATACTGTTACGCAGCATACTTTCCAAAATTTGTAATTGAGACATCCATTGGGGGCATTTGTTCTATATCTTTCTCTCAGCTCATAATTAAACTATACAAAGGTGAATGAATGAATGCAAGAATTTCAAGATCAATGTGTCATTAAGCTTAATGGTTCCTCTTGCAATCAATGACTAACATCATAGTATTTTGTTTGATACTAATGGCAAAAATCCCCTAAACAATGCTTTCATATGTAAAAGATGACTATTTGCCATCACTGACTGGCATGCAATCTTTCTATGTATATATTGTACATGTAATGATGACTCGAAGTGTAAACTTCTTTTGGTAGGAAGAAAAATATTCAGATCAAAGTGTTGTATGGTTGCTTTCTATTTTTATCAGAGATAGTCACTTACATCTTTAATCTTTATTCAAGACTGCATGGCTCACAAAAAATGCCTTCTGACAATTGTAAAAGTTCTACAACCCAAATACGCATATCTGTTTTCTCTTTTATCAAAACCTCACTTCTGTCAAAGAAAGTACCGTTCCAGTATAACCATATTGTGGAGTGAGTTTTCTGGTCCTTCATAAATTAACACACCACCACAAAGAAACGTGAGGGAGTAGGGTCCTTTGTACCTTTCTCTCTGCTCAGCTGCAGTTACACTAGGAGAACATTCAGGGGCTTATGTAAAAGCCCCTATCGCCACCACAACGTCACTTTTTCCGACTTTGTGGTGGCAATAGGGACATTGCCTTATTTACAAGGCAGCTTTAAGCCACTTAACATGGCTTAACGCTGCCTTGTAAATAAGGCCCCCTGTCACGCTATGCTTAGCGTGAAAGGGGTCGTAAGTGGGTGTTGCGGTGGGCGTTCCACCGCAACACCCATTGATTTTGACGCTGCCCCCTATGTACAAGGGCAGCGTACATAGGAGGCAGCGCCAAAATTAAGACCAGGGAAAACCTGGTCTTAAGTTGGCGAAACGAGGAGAAATGCATTATTTTTCCTCGTTTTTGCTTTTTCCGTGTTTGCTGCACAAGGAAAGAGCAAACGGCCATGGATTGTTTATGTACAGGAAGGTCCCCCTTCCTGTACATAAACAATCTGTAAAACAAATTCCATTTTGTGTCTTTCATGTGTGCTGCATGAAGCAGCACACATAGAAGTTACAAAACGGCATTTAAAGATTGTTTATGTGCAGGAAGGGACACCTTCCTACACAAAAACAATCCTCCCCTGCACGCAGACACCCTTGCACTATGGTGCAAGGGTATCTGCATTGGTGCTACAATGCTAAGTGTAGCACCAGCGCAGGGGGAAACGCAAGGCTGCACCATACCCTCGTAAATATGGTGCAGCCTTGCATTTCAGAAGTGGCGGAGTGAGGCGTTAAGCCATGATGGCTAACGCCTCACTCTGCCACTTTCTTGTACATATGCCCCTCAGAGTGACAATACAACAATAAGCGGGCAGTGGACCTTCCAAGACAAACACAACACCCACATTATTATAATCTCAAATTTAAATAAATTAGACTATGTTTCATGTCATGTGTGCACGACCTTGTATGCACCTCCTGCCCAAAGAGGTGCTCCCTCTATCTATCCTCCAGGGGGATTCAAAACAAAAAAGACCAGGGGTGCACCACATATAAACAAACAATAAACACAAATGCTGTTAGAAAGCAAGTAGTAATAACTCCTGCACAATGTTCATGAAGGGATGTACCGTCCCAAAGTACACCATGTATGCGAAATATTTTGTCAATATGTATGTGAGCCAGTAGCGATGAGGAATTCCATCCGTGTGTGTATACCACACATTCGTGTTCTGTATATATGTTATGAACAGAGCCAGGATGCCCTGTGCAAGACACTTGTATCCTTGCCGTCAGATTTCCCTGAGGTTGTATCTCCGGTGCCGGAACATCCCTTCGCGAACATTGTCTATTGATATTTCATCAAGACTGGATTTCCCCATTTTCAGAAAATATATATAAAGTCTTTTTGCCCTGAAGAAGTCCATTGTCTAGTGGACGAAACGCGTTGGCTGGTATTAAGGGCAATTTTAAGAAGCATAAATACAAGAAGAAGATCACTGGATTGTGCAGGAGTTATTACTACTTGCTTTCTAACAGCATTTGCGTTTATCGTTTGTTTATATGTGGTGTACCCCTGATCTTCATGCCCCTCAGAGTGTTAAGTTATTGGATGAGGTGTTCTCACCCACGTAATGTGGCATGCTTCATCATCGGACACCTCATTCCACTCTGGTAAGATAGTTCTACCAGGGTGGACTCGACCTCACAAATTTTTTGAGGGCATTCTTAAAATATTATCTTCTGGACAACATTCCAGGGATCCAGTTTACACGTATTAAAAATACCTTAAGGTATACCACAAAGATTTCATTTATTAGGTGGTACCTTAGGTATGAATAAAAATACTATGATGAATATTCAGGGGATGCTTATAGGTACAATGACTTTTGTGTCCCCCTGTTTCGCCAGCATGTTTCTGCCTCAAAATAGCCATAAACAGATCTCGGGCATTCTTAGGGGCTCTACAAGGATCCCTACTCTATTTGTGAAAAAAACAACAAGGTAAGGTCCTACCTCCCTCTATACGTCATATATTGCATCCTGTTAGGGTTAGGGATACGCCCACAATCATCCTACCTAGCCACTGTCATCAGCCAAACTGTGGGACCTTCATATATTAACCCAGCAGTATTGTCATCATTAATTAGATTGGCAGGCTGAATTTTTAAAAAAGCAAAGAGAAAAATAGCAAATGGACAGAGAATTACACTATAGAATGTTTTGAACCCTAACTTTTGAACCATGCCAAACATAACTGACTTCGTACGGGCACTGAAAGTGCAATTTTTCAAGGACGCCTTTGACCTTTTAAGTATCAGTCTCAGGACTCCCCCTTCTTCAGGAAGGGCCTTATTCTCCTTCCATGTGCTCATGGTAATGTTCTTCTTATCGTGCCCTTCCTAAGCCACTGTGCTTTGAAGTGGTCTTGGGGACATGCTGGTGCATCCTACAGCATGTTATAAATAACGAATAAATAAATAACTCAATCATGTTGCCTCCTTCCACAAAGAAGGATCAACCTTATACACCAAAATCGTAGAGAATTTTAAGCAAGACCACCCTCAGGATAGTCCCAAACCCTCTTAACTGAGCCCCTCCTTGATGTACTTGCATGAAAGTAAGTCTATCAAGAGTAAGTTAATATAATATAGGTCTGTCAAATTTCATACAGATCTATGATAAGGCACCAGCTATTTTTAAACCAAAGTTTATTTGCTTCCTCCCTTAAAATTTGATTCCCATTGATTGATCGGCAAAAATTGTGACATGCCATCAGAAAATGAAAGTTGCTGAAAGTATGATGAATTTCAAGTGGATTTGTGAATCAGTATCAGAGGTGTCCATTACGATGTCGGGCGGATAAAAATCCGCCATCAACCACAGTGGCGAAAAT
>CAWUFW010027235.1:0-28081 GCA_963921515.1 Calotriton arnoldi | reverse complement strand
GGAACTGACGTCAGCACGCCGATGAGGTCCTCTTATGGCTCCTATGACGTCATACGGTGTCGCGAGCGGAGCCGTGCTATTAACGCATCGTCGTCGATGTGGGAGAGCTAGGAAAGAATTTCTGTGGAATGCTGGCGCAGGGATATTCACCTAAGTGTTCAGGCTAGTCCTTTGGGAGCAACTGTTTATGTTGCCACTCCAGAAACCGAAACCAGTGATCCGAGGGCAGAGGCCCTGCAGATGGCACACGAGGTGGGGAGCCCAGTCGTGTGCACCGGCGGGGCAGCGAAGTGACAAGCACCACTACCCACAGAAAAGGTAACGAGGGCACTGAATAACACAGGATCTTCTCTTTGTATCTGGTAGGAACAACAAGGTTAAAATGCCCTAGTTCCAAAATGTAGAATTAGTGCTACAACGGTCTTCAAGAGGACCTGCGATGGATGCCGCTTCTGCCTTCCGTACACTGGAAGGTGCACATGGGTCACGCGGTACGGTCATACTGCGGTGGGACGCACACTCGTTGACCTCTCATGGCACTGCTCCACACTTCGGGGACAACGCTTTCCATTAGCTGTGTTTTCTGATGACGTGTCGCGCCGGCCCCATCCAACAGCAGAACCCCTTTAGATCCAAACAGACTCTTCCACTCTCTCACCGGAAGTGAAACCAGGCCACGTGGACACTTTCACAATACAACAGCCAGGAATGCACTTTTCGGTAAAAAAAACACATTCCTTCCTCCTAATTTATCAAATAAACGACTCACTGAAGAACAGGGGCCAGCTTCGATCGGTAAACAGCCATTACAACGACTTTTTTACTTCGCGATAGCATTACAACGCATGCATTACCACGCATGCGTTGTACATCGCGAAGTCATTACTACGCATTTTTTAGAACGCATGGTCATTTACCACGCATGCCTTTACAGCAAATTTTGTTGTAAAGGTATGTATGGTAAATGACCATGAGTTCTAAAAAAATGTAGACGATCCACGTCGTTGTAAGGAAACAGAGGCTGTTCCGTTTCCTCACAACGACGTGCACCGCCCCTCAGAGACGACATGAAGCAGGAACCACGAGGAGAGAGGAACCACGAGGAGTGAGAGGTAAGGGGGATTGGGCATGGGGTGGTGGTTACTTTTCTAGGGTT
This sequence comes from Calotriton arnoldi, assembly GCA_963921515.1. Classification (NCBI taxonomy): domain Eukaryota; kingdom Metazoa; phylum Chordata; class Amphibia; order Caudata; family Salamandridae; genus Calotriton; species Calotriton arnoldi. Next base: position 26,925 of record CAWUFW010027235.1, on the reverse strand, counting down.
TAGGGTAGTGCAGTGGTGTTTGGGTAGTGTAGGGGGTCGTGCTGAGGGTAGTGTTTTAGGGTTTAGGGTAGTGCAGTGGTGTTTGTGTAGTGTAGGGGGTCGTGCTGGGGGTAGATTTAGGGTTTAGGGTAGTGCAGTGGTGTTTGTGTAGTGTAGGGGGTCGTGCTGGGGGTAGTGTTTTAGGGTTTAGGGTAGTGCAGTGGTGTTTGGGTAGTGTAGGGGGTCGTGCTGGGGGTAGTGTTTTAGGGTTTAGGGTAGTGCTGTGGTGTTTGGGTAGTGTAGGGGGTCGTGCTGGGATAGTGTTTTAGGGTTTAGGGTAGTGCAGTGGTGTTGGTGTAGTGTAGGGGGTCATGCTGGGGGTAGTGTTTTAGGGTTTTGGGTAGTGCAGTGGTGTTTGGGTAGTGTAGGGGGTCGTGCTGAAGGTAGATTTAGGGTTTAGGGTAGTGAAGTAGTGTTTGGGTAGTGTAGGGGGTCGTGCTGGGGTAGTGTTTTAGGGTTTAGGGTACTGCAGTGGTGTTGGTGTAGTGTAGGGGTCGTGCTGGGGGTAGTGTTTTAGGGTTTAGGGTAGTGTAGTGGTGTTTGGGTAGTGTAGGGGGTTGTGCTGGGGATAGATTTAGGGTTTAGGGTAGTGCAGTGGTGTTTGGGTAGTGTAGGGGGTCGTGCTGGGGGGAGTGTTTTAGGGTTTAGGGTAGTGCAGTGGTGTTTGGGTAGTGTAGGGGGTCATGTTGGGGTAGTGTTTTAGGGTTTAGGGTAGTGCAGTGGTGTTTGGGTAGTGTAGGGAGTACTGCTGGCGGTAGTGTTTTAGGGTTTAGGGGAGTGCAGTGGTGTTTGTGTAGTGTAGGGGGTAGTGTTTTAGGGTTTAGGGTAGTGCAGTGGTGTTTGTGCAGTGTAGGGGGTCGTGCTGGGGGTAGTGTTTTAGGGTTTAGGGTAGTGCAGTGGTCTTTGGGTAGTGTAGGGGGTCGTGCGGGGTAGTGTTTTAGGGTTTAGGGTAGTGCAGTGGTCTTTGGGTATTGTAGGGGGTCGTGCGGGGCATAGTGTTTTAGGGTTTAGGGTAGTGCATTGGTGTTTGGGTAGTGTAGGGGGTCGGCAAGGGGGTAGTGTTTTAGGGTTTAGGGTAGTGCATTGGTGTTTGGGTAGTGTAGGGGGTCGTGCTGGGGGGAGTGTTTTAGGGTTTAGGGCAGTGCAGTGGTGTTCGGGTAGTATAGGGGGTCGTGCTGGGGGGAGTGTTTTAGGGTTTAGGGCAGTGCAGTGGTGTTCGGGTAGTGTAGGGGGTCGTGCTGGGGGTGGTGTTTCAGGGTTTAGGGCAGTGCAGTGGTGTTCGGGCAGTGTAGGGGGTCATGCAGGGGGTGGTGTTTCAGGGTTTAGGGCAGTGCAGTGGTGTTCGGGCAGTGTACGGGGTCATGCAGGGGTGGTGTTTCAGGGTTTAGGGCAGTGCAGTGGTGTTCGGGCAGTGTAGGGGGTCGTGCAGGGGGTGGTGTTTCAGGGTTTAGGGCAGTGCAGTGGTGTTCGGGCAGTGTAGGGGGTCATGCTGGGGCTGGTGTTTCAGGGTTTAGGGCAGTGCAGTGGTGTTCGGGCAGTGTAGGAGGTCGTGCTGGGGCTGGTGTTTCAAGGTTTAGGGCAGTGCAGTGGTGTACGGGCAGTGTAGGGGGTCGTGCTGGGGCTGGTGTTTCAGGGTTTAGGGCAGTGCAGTGGTGTTCGGTCAGTGTAGGGGGTCATGCTGGGGCTGGTGGTTCAGGGTTTAGGGCAGGGCAGTGGTGTTCGGGCAGTGTAGGGGGTCATGCTGGGGCTGGTGTTTCAGGGTTTAGGGCAGTGCAGTGGTGTTCGGGCAGTGTAGGGGTCACGCTGGGGCTAGTGTTTCAGGGTTTTGGGCAGTGCAGTGGTGTTCGGGCAGTGTAGGGGGTCGTGCAGGGGGTGGTGTTTCAGTGTTTAGGGCAGTGCAGTGGTGTTTGGGCAGTGTAGGGGGTCGTGCAGGGGGTGGTGTTTTAGGGTTTAGGGCAGTGCAGTGGTGTTCGGGCAGTGTAGGGGGTCGTGCTGGGACTGGTGTTTCAGGGTTTAGGGCAGTGCAGTGGTGTTCGGGCAGTGTAGGGGGTCGTGCTGGGGCTGGTGTTTCAGGGTTTAGGGCAGTGCAGTGGTGTTCGGGCAGTGTAGGGGGTCGGTGCTGGGGCTGGTGTTTCAGGGTTTAGGGCAGTGCAGTGGTGTTCGGGCAGTGTAGGGGGTCGTGCTGGGGCTGGTGTTTCAGGGTTTAGGGCAGTGCAGTGGTGTTCGGGCAGTGTAGGGGGTCGTGCTGGGGCTGGTGTTTCAGGGTTTAGGGCAGTGCAGTGGTGTTCGGGCAGTGTAGGGGGTCGTGCTGGGGCTGGTGTTTCAGGGTTTAGGGCAGTGCAGTGGTGTTCGGGCAGTGTAGGGGGTCGTGCTGGGGGTGGTGTTTCAGGGTTTAGGGCAGTGCAGTGGTGTTCGGGCAGTGTAGGGGGTCGTGCTGGGGCTGGTGTTTCAGGGTTTAGGGCAGTGCAGTGGTGTTCGGGCAGTGTAGGGGGTCTTGCTGGGGGTAGTGTTTCAGGGTTTAGGGCAGTGCAGTGGTGTTTGGGCAGTGTAGGGGGTCGTGCTGGGGGTGGTGTTTCAGGGTTTAGGGCAGTGCAGTGGTGTTCGGGCAGTGTAGGGGGTCTTGCTGGGGTAGTGTTTCAGGGTTTAGGACAGTGCAGTGGTGTTCGGGCAGTGTAGGGGGTCGTGCTGGGGGTGGTGTTTCAGGGTTTAGGGCAGAGTCGTGGTGTTCGGGCAGTGTAGGGGGTCGTGCTGGGGGTAGTGTTTTAGGGTTTAGGGCAGAGCAGTGGTGTTCGGGCAGAGTAGGGGTCATGCTGGGGGTGGTGTTTAGGGTTTAGTGCGGTGCAGTGGTGTTCGGGCAGTGGAGGGGGTCGTGCTGGGGGTGGTGTTTCAGGGTTTAGGGTTGTGCAGTGGTGTTCGGGCAGTGTAGGGGGTTATGCAGGGGGTGGTGTTTCAGGGTTGAGGGCAGTGCAGTGGTGTTCGGGCAGTGTAGGGGGTCGTGCAGGGGGTGGTGTTTCAGGGTTTAGGGCAGTGCAGTGGTGTTCGGCCAGTGTAGGGTGTCTTGCTGGGGGTGGTGTTTCTGGGTTTAGTGCAGTGGTGTTCGGGCAGTGTAGGGGGTCTTGCTGGGGGTGGTGTTTCAGGGTTTAGGGCTGTGCAGTGGTGTTCGGGCAGTGTAGGGGGTCTTGCTGGGGCTGGTGTTTCAGGGTTTAGGGCAGTGCAGTGGTGTTCGGGCAGTGTAGGGGGTCGTGCTGGGGCTGGTGTTTCAGGGTTTAGGGCAGTGCAGTGGTGTTCGGGCAGTGTAGGGGGTCGTGCTGGGGCTGGTGTTTCAGGGTTTAGGGCAGTGCAGTGGTGTTCGGGCAGTGTAGTGGGTCGTGCTGGGGGTGGTGTTTCAGGGTTTAGGGCAGTGCAGTGGTGTTCGGGCAGTGTAGGGGGTCGTGCTGGGGCTGGTGTTTCAGGGTTTTGGGCAGAGCAGTGGTGTTCGGGCAGTGTAGGGGGTCGTGCTGGGGGTGGTGTTTCAGGGTTTAGGGCAGTGCAGTGGTGTTCGGGCAGTGTAGGGGGTCTTGCTGGGGGTGGTGTTTCAGGGTTTAGGGCAGTGGTGTTTGGGCAGTGTAGGGGGTCTTGCTGGGGGTGATGTTTCAGGGTTTAGGGCAGTGCAGTGGTGTTCGGGCAGTGTAGGGGGGTCTTGCTGGGGTAGTGTTTCAGGGTTTAGGGCAGTGCAGTGGTGTTTGGGCAGTGTAGGGGGTCGTGCTGGGGGTGGTGTTTCAGGGTTTAGGGTAGAGTCGTGGTGTTCGGGCAGTGTAGGGGGTCGTGCTGGGGGTAGTGTTTTAGGGTTTAGGGCAGAGCAGTGGTGTTCGGGCAGAGTAGGGGGTCGTGCTGGGGGTGGTGTTTCAGGGTTTAGTGCAGTGCAGTGGTATTCGGGCAGTGTAGGGGGTCGTGCTGGGGGTGGTGTTTCAGGGTTTAGGGTTGTGCAGTGGTGTTCGGGCAGTGTAGGGGGTGGTGCAGGGGGTTGTGTTTCAGGGTTTAGGGCAGTGCAGTGGTGTTCAGGCAGTGTAGGAGGTCGTGCAGGGGGTGGTGTTTCAGGGTTTAGGGCAGTGCAGTGGTGTTCAGGCAGTGTGGGGGGTCTTGCTGGGGGTGGTGTTTCAGGGTTTAGTGCAGTGGTGTTCGGGCAGTGTAGGGGGTCTTGCTGGGGCTGGTGTTTCAGGGTTTAGGGCAGTGCAGTGGTGTTCGGGCAGTCTAGGGGGTCGTGCTGGGGCTGGTGTTTTAGGGTTTAGGGCAGTGCGGTGGTGTTTGGGCAGTGTAGGGGGTCGTGCTGGGGCTGATGTTTCAGGGTTTAGGGCAGTGCGGTGGTGTTCGGGCAGTGTAGTGGGTCGTGCAGGGGCAGGTGTTTCAGGGTTTAGGGCAGTGCGGTGGTGTTCGGGCAGTGTAGTGGGTCGTGCTGGGGCTGGTGTTTCAGGGTTTAGGGCAGTGCAGTGGTGTTCGGGCAGTGTAGGGGGTCTTGCTGGGGCTGGTGTTTCAGCGTTTAGGGCAGTGCAGTGGTGTTTGGGCAGTGTAGGGGGTCTTGCTGGGTCTGGTGTTTCAGGGTTTAGGGCAGTGCAGTGGTGTTCGGGCAGTCTAGGGGGTCGTGCTGGGGCTGGTGTTTTAGGGTTTAGGGCAGTGCGGTGGTGTTTGGGCAGTGTAGGGGGTCGTGCTGGGGCTGATGTTTCAGGGTTTAGGGCAGTGCGGTGGTGTTCGGGCAGTGTAGTGGGTCGTGCAGGGGCAGGTGTTTCAGGGTTTAGGGCAGTGCGGTGGTGTTCGGGCAGTGTAGTGGGTCGTGCTGGGGCTGGTGTTTCAGGGTTTAGGGCAGTGCAGTGGTGTTCGGGCAGTGTAGAGGGTCTTGCTGGGGCTGGTGTTTCAGGGTTTAGGGCAGGGCAGTGGTTTTCTGGCAGTGTAGGGGGTCGTGCTGGGGCTGGTGTTTCAGGATTTAGGGCAGTGCAGTGGTGTTCGGGCAGTGTACGGGGTCGTGCAGGGGATGGTGTTTCAGGGTTCAGGGCAGTGCAGTGGTGTTCGGGCAGTGTAGGGGGTCGTGCAGGGGGTGGTGTTTCAGGGTTTAGGGCAGTGCAGTGGTGTTCAGGTAGTGAAGGGGGTCGTGCTGGGGCTGGTGTTTCAGGGTTTAGGGCAGTGCAGTGGTGTTTGGGCAGTGTAGGGGGCCGTGCCGGGGCTGGTGTTTCAGGCTTTAAGGCAGTGCAGTCTTGTTCGGGCAGTGTAGGGGGTCGTGCTGGGGCTGGTGTTTCAGGGTTTAGGGCAGTGCAGTGGTGTTCGGGCAGAGTAGGGGGTCGTGCTGGGGCTAGTGTTTCAGGGTTTAGGGCAGAGCTGTGGTGTTCGGGCAGTGTAGGGGGTTGTGCTGGGGGTGGTGTTTCAGGGTTTAGGGCAGTGCAGTGGTGTTTCAGGGTTTAGGGCAGTGCAGTGGTGTTTGGGCAGTGAAGGGGTCTTGCTGGGGGTGGTGTTTCAGGGTTTAGGGCAGTGGTGTTCAGGCAGTGTAGGGGGTCTTGCTGGGGGTGATGTTTCAGGGTTTAGTGCAGTGCAGTGGTGTTCGGGTAGTGTAGGGGGTCTTGCTGGGGGTAGTGTTTCAGCGTTTAGGGCAGTGCAGTGGTGTTCGGGCAGTGTAGGGGGTCGTGCTGGGGGTGGTGTTTCAGGGTTTAGGGCAGTGCAGTGGTGTTCGGGCAGTGTAGGGGGTCGTGCTGGGGGTGGTGTTTCAGGGTTTAGGGCAGTGCAGTGGTGTTCGGACAGTGTAGGGGGAAGTGCATGGGGGTGGATTTTCAGGGTTTAGGGCAGTGCAGTGGTGTTCGGGCAGTGTAGGGGGTCATGCTGGGGGTGGTGTTTCAGGGTTTAGGGCAGTGCAGTGGTGTTCAGGCAGTGTAGGGTGTCGTGCTGAGGGGTGGTGTTTCAGGGTTTACGGCAGTGAAGGGGTGTTCGGGCAGTGTAGGGGGTCGTGCTGGGGCTGGTGTTTCAGGGTTTAGGGCAGTGCAGTGGTGTTTGGACAGTGTAGGGGGTCGTGCTGGGGCTAGTGTTTCAGGGTTTTGGGCAGTGCAGTGGTGTTCGGGCATTGTAGGGGGACGTGCTGGGGGTGGTGTTTCAGGGTTTAGGGCAGAGCAGTGGTGTTCGGGCAGTGTAGGGGGTCATGCGGGGGGTAGTGTTTTAGGGTTTAGGGCAGTGCAGTGGTGTTCGGGCAGTGTAGGGGGTCGTGCAGGGGGTGGTGTGTCAGGGTTGAGGGCAGTGCAGTGGTGTTCGGGCAGTGTAGGGGGTCGTGCAGGGGGTGGTGTTTCAGGGTTGAGGGCAGTGCAGTGGTGTTCGGGCAGTGTAGGGGGTCGTGCAGGGGGTGGTGTTTCAGGGTTTAGGGCAGTGCAGTGGAGTTCGGCCAGTGTAGGGTGTCTTGCTGGGGGTGGTGTTTCATGGTTTAGTGCAGTGGTGTTCGGGCAGTGTAGGGGGTCTTGCTGGGGCTGGTGTTTCAGGGTTTAGGGCTGTGCAGTGATGTTCGGGCAGTGTAGGGGGTCTTGCTGGGGCTGGTGTTTCAGGGTTTAGGTCAGTGCAGTGGTGTTCGGGCAGTGTAGGGGGTCTGGCTGGGGCTGGTGTTTCAGGGTTTAGGGCAGTGCAGTGGTGTTCGGGCAGTGTAGGGGGTCGTGCTGGGGCTGGTGTTTCAGGGTTTAGGGCAGTGCAGTGGTGTTCGGGCAGTGTAGGGGGTCGTGCTGGGGCTGGTGGTTCAGGGTTTAGGGCAGTGCAGTGGTGTTCAGGCAGTGTAGGGGGTCGTGCTGGGGGTGGTGTTTCAGGGTTTAGGGCAGAGCACTGGTGTTCGGGCAGTGTAGGGGGTCGTGCTGGGGGTGGTGTTGCAGGGTTTAGGGCAGTGCAGTGGTGTTCAGGCAGTGTAGGGTGTCTTGCTGGGGGTGGTGTTTCAGGGTTTAGGGCAGTGGTGTTCGGGCAGTGTAGGGGGTCTTGCTGGGGGTGATGTATCAGGGTTTAGGGCAGTGCAGTGGTGTTTGGGCAGTGTAGGGGGTCTTGCTGGGGGTAGTGTTTCAGTGTTTAGGGCAGTGCAGTGGTGTTCGGGCAGTGTAGGGGGTCATGCTGGGGGTGGTGTTTCAGGGTTTAGGTCAGTACATTGGTGTTCGGGCATTGTAGGGGGTCGTGCTGGGGCCGGTGTTTCAGGGTTTAGGGCAGTGCAGTGGTGTTCGGGCAGTGTAGGGGGTCGTGCTGGGGCTGGTGTTTCAGGGTTTAGGGCAGTGCAGTGGTGTTTGGGCAGTGTAGGGGGTCATGCTGGGGCTGGTGTTTCAGGGTTTAGGGCAGTGCAGTGGTGTTCGGGCAGTGTGGGGGGCCTTCTGGGGCTGGTGTTTCAGGATTTAGGGCAGTGCAGTGGTGTTCGGGCAGTGTAAGGGGTCGTGCTGGGGCTGGTGTTTCAGGGTTTCGGGCAGTGCAGTGGTGTTCGGGCAGTGTAGGGGTCATGCTGGGGCTAGTGTTTCCGGGTTTTGGGCAGTGCAGTGTTCGGGCAGGGTAGGGGGTCGTGCTGGGGCTAGTGTTTTAGGGTTTTGGGCAGAGCAGTGGTGTTCGGGCAGTGTAGGGGGTCGTGCTGGAGGTGGTGTTTCAGGGTTTAAGACAGTGCAGTGGTGTTCGTGCAGTTTAGGGGGACTTGCTGGGGGTGGTGTTTCAGGGTTTAGGGCAGTGGTGTTCAGGCAGTGTAGGGGGTCTTGCTGGGGGTGATGTTTCAGGGTTTAGGGCAGTGCAGTGGTGGTCGGGCAGTGTATGGGGTCTTGCTGGGGGTAGTGTTTCAGGGTTTAGGGCAGTGCAGTGGTGTTCGCGCAGTGTAGGGGGTCGTGCTGGGGGTGGTGTTTCAGGGTTTAGGGCAGTGCAGTGGTGTTTGGGCAGTGTAGGGGGTCGTGCTGGGGGTAGTGTTTCAGGGTTTATGGCAGTGCAGTGGTGTTCGGACAGTGTAGGGGGTCGTGCTGGGGGTGGTGTTTCAGGGTATAGGGCAGTGCAGTGGTGTTCTGGCAGTGTAGGGGGTGGTGCTGGCGGTAGTGTTTTGGGGTTTAGGGCAGAGCAGTGGTGTTCGGGCAGTGTAGGGGGTCGTGCTGGGGTAGTGTTTTAGGGTTTAGGGCAGTGCAGTGGTGTTCGTGCAGTATAGGGGGTCGTGCTGGGGTAGTGTTTTAGGGTTTATGGCAGTGCAGTGGTGTTTGTGTAGTGGGCAGCGCATGCGCTGCGTCGCTAGGCGAGACCTAAAAAGCATTGCACCAAGATGGCTCCCAACACTTCCTGGATTGAAGTGTTGGCAGCCAATTAGAGCCAAGCTTGTGCTTGTGTAGTTAGGTCCCGCCCATATATATAAAGATTTTTTTCCTTTAATATCTCGAAAACTACTGAACGGATTTACACCATTTAAAAAAAAGGGCGCTTTCTGAACCAAGCACTACTTTTTTGCCAAATTTGGTGTAATTCCGTTCAGCAGTTTTGGCTGTAACCGTGTCTAAAGTTTCCTATGGGAAATTGATTTTTTTACCTCTATTTTTTTAATTTCTCAGGAACTACTGAACGGATTTACACCATTTAAAAAAAAGGGCGCTTTCTGAACCAAGGGCTACCTTTTTACCAAATTTGGTGTAATTCCGTTCAGCAGTTCGGGCTGTAGCCGTGTCTAAAGTTTCCTATGGGAAATAACATGGGGAAAACACGTTTTGGGACCCCCTTTTTTCTCGGCCCCCGCTTGACGAATCACCCCGAAACTTTCAGGATAGGAGCCAACCACTAGTTTTGAAAATTTCGCGAAGATTCGTCATCCGGCGCCAAAGTTATTGGGAAAAGAATAAACGCTTTTCCTATGGAAACTAGGTCCTCACTATAACTATCTACTGGCGACCGCCAGTAGATAATATATATATATACGGACGTGGTCGAAACGCGTCGTCCTTGTCTGTCGTGAAAATAAACTGCTTTGACCGACCGAGTGGGCTTGCCTGGATTCTTTCCCTTAAGATCCTTTGCTGTGCGATATATATATATATATATATATATATATATATATATATATATATATTACTACGGTGCAGTAGATATATATATATATATATATATATATAGGAGACTGCAGTAAATGAAGAAATTAGGAAACTTCATAACAAAGAAGTCTTCCAAGATGGCCACCAGTGAAAAAAGAGCCCAAATGTAGCACAAATATTACCCAGATGTAGCCCACATATAGCCCAATGACAAAAGTGTGCAAAACACTTTTTATTTTTAGTTTTTTGCAGTTTTATGTAGTGCAGACTGGTCAGGTATTGGAGCATTGCATCTTAAAACATGACCCCCCTACACTACAAAAACACCACTGCACTACCTTAAACCCTAAAACACTACCCCCAGCACGACCCCCTACACTACACAAGCACCACTGCACTATCCTAAACCCTAAAACACTACCCCCAGCACGACCCCCTACACTACCCAAACACCACTGCACTACCCTAAAACATGACCCCCTACACTACACAAACACCACTGCACTACCCTAAACCCTAAAACACTACCCCCAGCACGACCTCCTACACTACACAAGCACCACTGCACTACCCTAAACTCTAAAACACTACTCCCAGCACGACGCCTCTACACTACACTAAACACCACTGTACTACACCTAAACCCTAAGAACACTAGCTCCCCAGACACGACCCTCTACACTGCCCAAAGCACCACTGCAGCTAACCTAAATCCTCAAATACTACTCCCAGCACGACCCTTCTACACTGCCCGAAACACCACTGCACTACCCTAGCAGAACACTGACTCCCTGACAGCCCTTACACCAATGACACCACTGCACTACCCTAAACCCTGAAACACTACCCCCAGCATGACCCCCTACACTGCACAAGCACCACTGCACTGCCCTAAACCCTAAAACACTACCCCAGCACGACCCCCTACACTGCCCGAACACCACTGCACTGCCCTAAACCCTGAAACACCAGCCCCTAGCATGACCCCCTACACTGCCTGAACACCACTGCACTGCCCTAAACCCTGAAACACCACCCCTAGCACGACCCCCTACACTGCCCGAACACCACTGCACTGTCCTAAACCCTGAAACACTACCCCCAGCACGACCCCCTACACTGCCCGAACAACACTGCACTGCCCTAAACCCTGAAACACCACCCCCAGCACGACCCCCTACACTGCCCGAACACCACTGCTACCTAAACCCTGAAACACCACCCCCAGCACGACCCCTACACTGCCCGAACACCACTGCACTGCCCTAAACCCTGAAACACTACCCCCAGCATGACCCCCTACACTGCCCGAACACCACCGCACTGCCCTAAACCCTGAAACACCAGCCCCAGCACGACCCCCTACACTGCCCGAACACCACTGCACTGCCCTAAACCCTGAAACACCAGCCCCTGCACGACCCCCTACACTGCCCGAACACCACTGTACTACCATAAACCCTGAAACATCACCCCCAGCATGACCCCCTACACTGCCCGAGCACCACTGCACTGCCCTAAACCCTGAAACACCAGCCCCAGCATGACCCCCTGCACTGCCCGAACACCACTGCACTGCCTAAACCCTGAAACACTAGCCCCAGCACGACCGCCTACACTGCCCGAACACCACTGCACTGCCCTAAACCCTGAAACACCAGCCCAAGCACGACCCCCTACACTGCCCGAACACCACTGCACTGCCTAAACCCTGAAACACCAGCCCCAGCACGACCCCCTACACTGCCTGAACACCACTGCACTGCCCTAAACCCTGAAACACCAGCCCCAGCACAACACCCTACACTGCCCGAACACCACTGCACTGCCCTAAACCCTGAAACACCACCCCCAGCATGACCCCCTACACTGCCCGAACACCACTGCACTGCCCTAAACCCTGAAACACCACCCCCAGCACGACCCCCTACACTGCCCGAACACCACTGCACTAAACCCTGAAACACCACCCTGAAACACCACCCCCAGCACGACCCCTACACTGCCCGAACACCACTGCACTGCCCTAAACCCTGAAACACCACCCCCTGCATGACCCCCTACACTGCACGAACACTACTGCACTGCCCTAAACCCTGAAACACCATCCCCAGCACGACCCCCTACACTGCACGAACACCACTGCACTGCCCTAAACCCTGAAACATCACCCCCAGCACGACCCCTACACTGCCCGAACACCACTGACTGCCTAAACCCTGAAACACCACCCCCAGCACGACCCCCTACACTGCCCGAACACCACTGCACTGCCCTAAACCCTGAAACACCACCCCCAGCACGACCCCCTACACTGCCCGAACACCACTGCACTGCCCTAAACCCTGAAACACCAGCCCCAGCACGACCCCCTACACTGCCCGAACACCACTGCACTGCCCTAAACCCTGAAACACCAGCCCCAGCACGACCCCCTACACTGCCCGAACACCACTGCACTGCCCTAAACCCTGAAACACCAGCCCCAGCACGACCCCTACACTGCCCGAACACCACTGCACTGCCCTAAACCCTGAAACACCAGCCCCAGCACGACCCCCTACACTGCCCGAACACCACTGCACTGCCCTACACCCTGAAACACCAGCCCCAGCACCACCCCCTACACTGCCCGAACACCACTGTACTGCCCTAAACCCTGAAACACCACCCCCAGCACGACCCCTACACTGCCCGAACACCACTGCACTGCCCTAAACCCTGAAACACCACCCCTGCACGACCCCCTACACTGCCCGAACACCACTGCACTGCCCTAAACCCTGAAACACCACCCCTGCACCACCCCCTACACTGCCCGAACACCACTGCACTGCCCTAAACCCTGAAACACCACCCCCAGCATGACCCCCTACACTGCTCGAACACCACTGCACTGCCCTAAACCCTGAAACACCACCCCCAGCATGACCCCTACACTGCCCGAACACCACTGCCCTAAACCCTGAAACACCACCCCTGAACGACCCCCTACACTGCCCGAACACCACTGCACTGCCCTAAACCCTGAAACACCACCCCCTGCACGACCCCTACACTGCCCGAACACCACTGCACTGCCCTAAACCCTGAAACACCACCCCCAGCAAGACCCCCTACACTGCCCGAACACCACTGCACTGCCCTAAACCCTAGAACACTACTCCCAGCATGACCCCCTACACTACCCGAACACCACTGCACTACCCTAAACCCTAAAATACTCCCCCAGCATGACCCCCTACACTACCCGAACACGACTGCACTGCCCTAAACCCTAAAACACTCCCCCCAGCACGACCCCCTACACTACCCGAACACCACTGCACTGCCCTAAACCCTAAAACACTCCCCCAGCACGACCCCCTACACTACCTAAACACCACTGCACTGCCCTAAACCCTAAAACACTACCCCCGCATGACCCCCTACACTACCCAAATACCAATGCACTACCCTAATCCCTAAAACACTACCCCCGCACAACCCCCTACACTACCCAAAGACCACTTCACTACCCTAAACTCTAAAACAATACCCCCGCACGACTCCCTACACTACCCAAAGACCACTGCACTACCCTAAACCCTAAAACACGACCTCCTACACTACACAAACACCACTGCACTACCCTAAACCCTAAAAAACTACCCCCAGCACGAACCCCTACACTACCCAAACACCACTGCACTACCCTAAACCATAAAACACTACCCCCAGCAGTACCCCCTACGCTGCCCAAACACCACTGCACTACCCTAAACCCTAAAACACTACCCCCAGCAGTACCCCTACACTACCCAAACACCATTGCACTACCCTAAACCCTGAAACACTACCCCCAGCAGTATCCCCTACACTACCCAAACACCACTGCACTACCCTAAACCCTAAAACCCTAAAACACTAACCCCAGCACGACCCCCTACACTACCCAAACACCACTGTACTACCCTAAACCCTAAAACACTCCCCCAGCACGACTCCCTACACTACCCAAACACCACTGCACTACCCTAAACCCTAAATCTACCCCCAGCATGACCCCCTACACTACACAAACACCACTGCACTACTACCTAAAACACTACCCCCAGCACGACCCTCTTCACTACCTAAACACAACTGCACAATTTGTTACAGGCGTTGCAACGCAGGCCTGTGGTGCTTACTGGAAGTACCTGGTGGGCTGGTTGGGCCCCAGGGACTCTCAGGATTCAAGGTGACCTAATCCCCCAACCTAAAACGCGCCACGGGGCGCGTTTGCACAGTGGTGAAGGGAGGGGCGGGGCCTCAGGTGACATGTGCGCAAACACGCCCTGTGGTGCGTTTTAAGTTGGGGAGTTAATTCCCTTTGAATCCTGGGGGCCAACTAGCCCACCAGGTACCTTCAGTAAGCACAACAGAGGTGCGTTGCAGAGAGGTGAAAAAAGGTGCGTGGCCTCGGGCACGCCTCTCTGCAACTCAGCTCTGTGGTCCTTACTGTAGGTACCTGGGGGGCTAGTTGGACCCCAGGGACCCTCAGGATTCAAGGGGACTTAATCCTGCAACTTAAAGCGCGCCACGGGGCGCGTTTGCACACGTCACCTCAGGCCCCCTCCTTCACCACTGTGCAAGCGTGCACTGGCTCTGGTTAGTCAGAGTCAGTTACCACCAGTATCCGTCTGAAAAAGTTGTGGGCACAGGATGATTTTGCAACAAGGCCTCTTTCTGCTCCTCTGTTGGTTCTTTCTGCACATCTTTTGCTTCTTTCTGTGCGTTTTTCTTCTTTCTTCACATGTCCTACCTCTGTTGGCATAGTTGAAGCATTTTAAAAAACCTTTGAAATTCACTTAAAAAACCATAGGTTTCAGGCACGTTATAGTTAGAAATTAGCATTTAAAAACCTTTGAGAAATTCACTGAAAAAACCATAGGTTTTAGGGACAGTTATAGTTAGTTGGACATTGCACTCGTACAAAACCCGTGAAATTCCCCTGTTATAGTTAGTTCAGCTAACTATAACTCGCGCCCCATAATGCACTGCTGATGATGTCACATATTACATCACTCATGACATGGTCAGTGACATCACTGATGACATCACTGATGACATCTCAAATGACATCACTGATGACATCATCCATGTGATAATTTCATGCATCTTCTCACACCCTAATATAACTTTTGATACACCCACTCTAAATTACAGACTGCCATTCTCAAAACCATAGACACTCCAACACCAAAAACTACATACCCACTCACTGATTCTTAGGTCTACACACACATCCACTCACTCACCTGTACAGTCACTCATACTTACAGTCACTCAGTACAGGACTATCATATGCACTCATACACCTATATAAACACTCACACACCGCCACTCATCCATAGAGGTACTCACACACCTAGTCAGTCATGCAAAAAATTAATCACACACCCATTTACTCACCTATACAGTTATACACACACCAGCTCACTTACTCATACAAATACTAGCACATTCTTACGCTCTTATACAATAACTGATACAAGCACACACGCATCCATACAGCCACTCTCACAATAACACACTCTCACTTATAGCCATTTAAATACTCTAACACACATATATACTGCCTTTTACATATGTAGTTACTCGCACATGTACCACTGAGATATACATTCACTCACTAACACACCCATACACACACTCACCCACCCAAGCAGTCCATCACAGATGCACTCTTGAAATCATGCACCCAGTGAATCACCCACTCACACATCTATGTATAGAGTCACACACACCCCACCCACACAAACACTCAGGCAGCCATACAGATACTCAGAGAACCAATCAATAACCCATATAGACACTCATGTAGCTATTCGCAAATCCATGCATCCACTTACACACCAACAAACAGACGGATACAGGCATTCACACAGTTTAGTCACTAACCCATGCATTCAGTAAGATACGTTTAATCACTCACTTGTAGAGTCAGTCACTCACGTACTAAATCATCCATTCAGACACTTATACACCCACTCATTCTTCAATACGCCTTTCCCTATATATATTAAACATATTTAAACTTTACAGAAACACACAGTCACTGGATGATGTCATCAGTGATGTCATCAGTGATGTCATTTGAGATGTCATCAGTGATGTCATCAGTGATGTCACTGACCATGTCATGAGTGATGTAATATGTGACATCATCAGCAGTGCATTGCAGGGCGCGAGTTATAGTTAGCTGAACTAACTATAACAGGGGAATTTCACGGGTTTTGTACGAGTGCAATGTCCAACTAACTATAACTGTCCCTAAAACCTATGGTTTTTCAGTGAATATATATATATATATATATCTACTGGCGGTCGCCAGTAGATAGTTATAGTTACAACCTATTATCCATAGGAAATCCGCGACATTCTATTTGAAATAACTCTCTTGCCGGTTGACGTATCTTCGCGAAATGTTCAAACTTCGTGGGGCGCTCCGGTCCGCTCCTACCCTGAAAGTCTCGGGGTGATACGTCAAGCGGGGGCCGAGAAAAAGGGGGTCCCAAAACGCGTTTTCCCCATGCATTTTCCCATAGGAAACTTTAGACACGGCTACAGCCCGAACTGCTGAACGGAATTACACCAAATTTGGCAAAGAGGTAGTTCTTGGTTCAGAAAGAACCCTTTTTGTTAAATGGTGTAAATCCGTTCAGTAGTTGCTGAGAAAATCAAAAAGTAAAAGTACATATATATCTATGGGCACGGAGGATTCGCGCACCCTGAGCGCACCCTGCGCGCACCGTCCCGATCACGAGCTGCATGTTAATTGGCTGTCAGCTGGCTGTCAACATTCCGATTCAGGAAATGTTGGCAGCCATTTTGTCCCTCGGTAGAACCGAGGGACAGAAACAAGTGCGCAAAGCGCACAAAGGGGAGGGTAGAAACACCCTGACCCCCTAGGTTTGCTCAGGGGGTCCCACACGGACCCCCTGGGCAAAAAAAAAATTTTTTTTTTTTTAAAAATCGGCAGGATGCGCTCAGGGTGCGCGAATCCTGCCGAAAAAAAAAAAAATCGAAGCGCGGTCTCCGCGCTTCGATGTTAATTGGCCCCCGGGTGGCCCAAGTCCCGGGGGCATGGTGGGGGGATAATTTAATGTGTGGGGGTCCTCAAAGGGCCCCCCAAGCCCCGGGGACCGCCACCCCCTGGGGCTTTTTTAAAAAAATGGTGCGGGAGGGCTCTGAGCCCTCCCGCAGCCCCGGGGACCACCACCTCCCCGGGGCTTTTTTAAAAAAAATTATTAAACCTGTGTGGGGGGCTCCAGCCCACCCACACGCCCCGAGACCACCACCTCCCGGGGCACTAAACATTTTAATATGGGGGTCCGTTACGGACCCCAGAGCCCGGGGACCACCACCTCCCCGGGGCTGTGTACTGAATGGGAGGGGGGCCGCGCGGCCCCCTCCTGGAAGCCCTTGATGGCCCTGGGGACCACCACCCCCAGGGCCGGCTCCTGCAGTGTCCCGGGGTGCCTACCCCGGGACACTGCTGTTTGCAATGACAGGACGGGAGCCTCGCGGCTCCGTCCTGTCATTGCAAACTGCTTTGGATATTGGAAGAGAGAGCAGGAAACCTGCTCTCTCTTCCAATATCCAAAGCCGATTGCTTTACACATGGGGAGCAGCATGTTAGCTGCTCCCCATGTGCTAAAGCAATGCCGGCACCCTAGGGACGCGGGAGCCGGCGGGACTGTGGGGGGATTGGGGACCCCCCCACAGTCCCCAACGAGAGGCCAGGCCCCGGGGGATGGGGCCCCCTTCCTTCACCACTCTGCAAACGCGCCCACTGGCGCGTTTGCAGAGGGGGAACGAATTCCCCTTGAATACTGGGGGTCCCTGGGGGCCAACTAGCCCACCAGGAACCTCCAGTATGCGCCAGAGGGCTGCGTTGCAGAGAGGTGTAGAGAGGCCACACCCCTTTTACACCTCTCTGCAACGCAGCTCTGTGGCGCTTTTGGAGGTATATGGTGGGCTAGTTGGACTCCGGGGACCCTCAGGATTCAAGGGGACTTAATCCCCCAACTTAAAACGCGCCACGGGCGCGTTTGCACAGTGGTGAAGGGAGGGGCGGGGCTTCAGGTGACATGTGTGCAAACAGGCCCCGTGGCGCGTTTTAAGATGGGGAATTAAATCCCCTTCAATCCTGAGGGTCCCTGGGGGCCAACTAGCCCAACAGGTACATCCAGAAAGCGCCACAGAGCTGCGTTGCAGAGAGGTGTAAAGGGGTGTGGCCTCTCTACACGTCTCTGCAACGCAGCCCCTGGCGCATATTGGAGGTTCCTGGTGGTCTAGTTGGCCCCTAGGGACCCTCAGGATTCAAGGGAACTTAATCCCCCAACTTAAAACGCGCCACGGGGCGCGTTTGCAAAGATGTCACCTCAGGCCCCGCCCCCTCCCTTCACCATTGTGCAAATATTCCTCTAAAATCAGCCGAAATAGGAATTCCGATTTACTCACCCGTTAACTTGAATTTCCTTCATAGGCTAACATTGACTGGTTTCACTTGGAAATTCTTCTAAGTGTGGAGTTTTGGAACTTTAAAATATTCCTCTAAAATCAGCCGAAATACGAATTCCGATTTACTCACCTGTTATCAGGAGAGACCTCAGTGCTGCATCTTTCAGCCCAGTACTGATCCTCAAAAGTAATTTTAACCGTACTTACCGGTAATTTGAATTTCCTTCATAGGCTAACATTGACTGGTTTCACTTGGAAATTCTTCTAAGTGTGGAGTTTTGGAACTTTAAAATATTCCTCTAAAATCAGCCGAAATACGAATTCCGATTTACTCACCTGTTATCAGGAGAGACCTCAGTGCTGCATCTTTCAGCCCAGTACTGATCCTGAAAAGTAATTTTAACCGTACTTACCGGTAACTTGAATTTCCTTCATAGGCTAACATTGACTGGTTTCACTTGGAAATTCTTCTAAGTGTTGATTTTTGAAACATACAAATATTCCTCTAAAATCAGCCGAAATCCGAATTCTGATTTACTCACCTGTTATCAGGAGAGACCTCAGTGCTGCATCTTTCAGCCCAGTACTGGTCCTGAAAAGTAATTTTAACCGTACTTACCAGTAACTTGAATTTCCTTCCATAGGCTAACATTGACTGGTTTCACTTGGAAATTCTTCTAAGTGTGGAGTTTTGGAACTTTAAAATATTCCTCTAAAATCAGCCGAAATACGAATTCCGATTTACTCACCTGTTATCAGGAGAGACCTCAGTGCTGCATGTTTCAGCCCAGTACTGATCCTCAAAAGTAATTTTAACCGTACTTACCGGTAACTTGAATTTCCTTCATAGGCTAACATTGACTGGTTTTCAGCAAAAAGTTTCAAAGTGTTGATTTTCACAAACTACAAATATTCCTTAAAAATCGCCTGTATGACTTAAACGCATTCTTTCAACTGTTTACAGGAGATGCACCAGTGCTGGATCCAGGATCCAACACTGAGTAAGAAAAAATAACGATAACAGTTTTTACCTGCTAAGTGAATTTCCTTCCATAGGATAACATTGGTGATTCTATGAGAAAAAGTTTCAAAGTGTCAACTTTTAAAATACAATAATATTCCTTAAAAATCACGACTGTAACCAAAACGCTTTTACTCAACTGTTTACAGGAGATGTACCAGGACTGAATCTAGGATCCAGTCCTGTGGTTACAAAAGTAATCCATAAAGTAACTAATTGCATTTAACTAGAAATTCACATTGAGCTGAATGTTGCATTGTGTTTGAAAATGTGTTGCCCATTGCAACAACTGTAACTACTGTACTTAAAAGTCTATTGCCTATCTGCAAAGTATTTAAACTAAAGTAATTCATTCTGAGAAAGTATTTTTTGTAATGTAATGTATAATGTAATTACAATGTAATTTGACAAATAAAATATGTAAAAAAAAATTGTTTCTAAAAATGTAGTAAATCAGTATGAAAAAAATTAATATAACAATTAATACATTTAAAAATTGTCATTTACAAAACCTTTGAAATTCACTGAAAAAACCGTAGGTTTCAGGCACGTTATAGTTAGAAATTAGCATTTAAAAAACCTTTGAAATTCACTGAAAAAACCATAGGTTTCAGACACGTTATAGTTACAAATTAGCATTTAAAAAACCTTTGAAATTCACTGAAAAAACCATAGGTTTCAGACACGTTATAGTTACAAATTAGCATTTAAAAAACCTTTGAAATTCACTGAAAAAACCATAGGTTTTAGGGACAGTTATAGTTACTTGGACATTGCACTCGTACAAAACCCGTGAAATTCCCCCGTTATAGTTAGTTCAGCTAACTATAACTCGCGCCCCCGCAATGCACTGCTGATGACGTCACATATTACATCACTCATGACATGGTCAGTGACATCACTGATGACATCACTGATGACATCTCAAATGACATCACTGATATATCTATATATATAAACAAAACACGCCATCTCCGCACTTCCCCGCGATGCCAGGCGAACAGAGACAACACAAATCCCAGGTATTTGGCACTGATGAAATTTATTCACAGAGCTGCAATCTGACGCGTTACGGACAGAATGTCCTTGCTCACAGATAGTCAGATACGGCCCGCCATGTTTTTAAATTTGCTAGGTGCACACCACGTGTTTAACTAACATAGACAAAATACTATGCATATATCCACTATAAAAAGCATTGGTCAGTCTGATTTCCAAATCACAATAGAACATGTCATAGTTGTTTAAATGTGATGTCGAACAAATGGCAATAAATAAATAAACCATTGTAATAATTAAATGTTTAAATGCAATTTTGAATTAAATGCCAATATTGCAAATAAAACCTATAGGGTCCCACCTCAAATTGCTGTCTTAATACTGGTAGTAAATAAGTGCGAATCACGCACAATGCTTGTAAATATGTACTCTTTGGTAATCATTGGTGCAAATTACGCCTTTCGTTGTAAACATAGGTCCATGTGCAAATATAGCGAATTCCTGCCTTAATGCGCCTAATAAATATGTGCAAATCACGCAAAAATGTTTGTAAACATATACATCTTAACCCCTTCGATGCTCAGCTCGTCATGCTGCGCGGTAGCGCTGTGCGCATGACGAGCTGAGCTCGTCACGACCACACCCGCGATCGGAATGTCCAGCACACGAGCGGAATTCCGATCGCGGTCAAGGGCTTAACAAACATTGTGTGCAAATTACGCCTTTCTTTGTAAACATAGTTCCATGTGCAAATATAGCCAATCTCATTATAAGACCATAAATGTAGTTCATTCACCGCATAAATGCTAGATGATAATTCAGTGCAAATATCGCAAAGTAGTTTGTAAATTTGAGACCCCTTTATAAACATTGCAATATAACTATGGCTTATACTCCTGTTGCCACATATATCATTCTAATATCGTGTTAAAGTCACTGATTGCAATATTTCAACATTTGAGAATGACTTGACCAGAATCAAATGCTCCACTTAATAAATATTGATGCATAAAGTGCTAGTGCTGCATAAAACCCACGTGAAATGAAAAAAACAAGTGAAATGTGTATTTAAAAACAATCATGCTGCAAGGAGGCCAACCACATTAAATATACAATCAAAAGTCGCCCCTCAAAACCAAAGTCCAGATTCTAGATACAATATATTACTGCTTGTATTCTTTATAAAAAGTGATACAGGTCTTCTGTGGTGTTTAAACCATTAGGGAATTTGCTGTCCAGTTCTAGTATTAGTTTGGATTCCATCCTTCTCAACATCTTATCCCTGTCACCTCCTCTACGTGGTTTGGGAATCGCCGTTATTACAAAATATTTCAAACATTGCAAATCATTGCTATGTTCTTGTTTGAAATGCCTGGCTACAGGATACGAGCTATTGTTATTTACAATAGCTCGAAGATGTTGGAGGATTCTGACATGCACCTGCATCTTGGTGCTGCCCACATATCGCAAGCCACAGGTGCATGTCAGAACATAAACTGCATACTCGGTCCTGCAGTTATAACTCCCTTTGATGGTAACCATTTCTGGACTGAATGGGGTAGCATATTGTGTGGTATTGATTCCAAACCTGCAAGCCCTGCAGCTGGAACATTTAACAAACCCCGGCCGGGGTTGTAACCACATTTTGTCTTTCTCTAATTCAGGGCTGTTCTTGGCAATTTGGGTTTTCATCGAGGGTCCTTTCCTATAAGTGATGGTAGGACATGCTGGGAGCCTCGGAGCTAAAACCGCATCAGTTAGAAGTATAGGCCAACTGCGTGTAATAATGGCTCTAATTTTCCTTTCCTGTTTATTGAAAGTTGTCACGAATCTGGGAACAGAGTTATTGTCACTCTCATCTGAGACAGTGTTGTCCACCCCCATGGCGGCAAACAAGGAAGCCCTAGATTTGGCATTCATTTTGCTAACTGCCTGATTCAGGATGGATTTTTTATAACCCCTCTGTCTGAATCTCATGAGCGCTTGATTAGTGTAAATTGCCTGATCTTCCTCGGTACTGCAAATCCGCTTGAGCCGTAGTAGCTCGCCATATGGGATATTGTTTATTATATGTTTGGGGTGGGCACTGCTGGCATGCAGTGTTGAATTGCCAGCAGTGCTTTTCCTATGCAGAGTAGTTGCTATTTCCCCCCCACGAATGAAGATGCTTACATCTAAGAAATCTACATGTTCCTTACTGATGTGAGATGTAAATTTCAAGTTCTCGTGATTAACATTGATCTCATTAATAAAATCAATAGCGCTTTGCTCATCGCCTCTCCATATGATAAAAACATCATCGATGTATCTCATCCATTTTAAAACATGATCAGTAAATGCAGAGCTATGAATGTGCTTAAGAACCTGCTCCTCCCAACACCCCACGTGCAAACACGCGTAGCTGGGGGAGAAGCAGGCCCCCATCGCCACACCCCTTTTCTGCAAATAAATGTCATTGCCAAACAGAAAATAATTTTTATTCAAATACCAAGATACTAGCTCTACAATCATTTTGTTGTGGCTGTAGCACTCCAACGGTCTAGTACCCAAAAAATACTCCAGTGCTCTCAGCCCAGTAGGATGTTCTATGCTAGTGTAAAGGGATTCGATATCCAAAGTAATGAATATCAAATTTGCAAACCATGGAATATTCTTGATCTTTTTAAGACAATCCCCGGTGTCCTTGATATAAGTTGGCAGACTTTTTACTAGATCTTGTAAAAAAAAGTCAATATACTGAGTGATGTTTTCCGCCACACTTTGAATTGCAGATATTATTGGCCTCCCAGGGACAGGTAGCGTCTTTTTGTGCACCTTAGGTATAAGATATAGCCTGGGCAATACAGGATATTCAACATGCAGAAAGCGAAATTCCTCATTCGAAATCATGCCTTCTCTTTTCCATTTGAAAATAACTTTTCTCAGGCCTTCTCTGGCAGCATTGTAATTTTTCAATGTAGATTTTTCATAGCACAACGGATCACATAAATGTCTTTGTGCTTCTATGATGTAATCCTTTTGTGGCCAGATTACAATGTTGCCACCTTTGTCAGACGTGGTGACAACAATTTGATGATTATTACTGAGTTTCTTAACCAATTCTGCATACTGATTTTCCTGTTATATTATATATATATTGTAACTGTAAGTAATATAAACATTTGTTAACCAGACCTATAAGAATATCTATATATTTTTAAACCATAAGTAGTACATATAGTTGTACAAAGCACATATCTAACTACATACATATAATTAAATTATACATGAGCAGTATAAAGGGCAGTATTTCTGGCACTTAGCCTTGCCCAAACAAGCCCAAACAGACAACTGCCCTTGTCCTCTTTGCCCTTAACCTTGATGCCTGGGCTGAGACGCCCTGAGCCCTAAGGTTAAATATTCCTAGGTCAAGCGACCTTGCTTCAGAGGGAACCCTAGGCCTCACCCTAACAAATCAGAACCCTAGCCCTAAACCCTAGAGCCAATGGGAGTCCAGGCCTTATTAACCAATCACAGCCTTAGTCCTAGCAACCAATCAAAACCCAAACCCTAAACCCTAAAAAACCCTAGCCCCTGAAACCACTCAGAACCCTAGCCCGATCAGCCAATTAAAACTCAAGTCCTAAGCCTTAACTCTACTGGAAACCCTAGTCCTAGGAACCAGTCAGAGCATAGATGCAACAACCGGTAGGAAACTGATTTTAGCATTGTACCTTAAGCACAAACTGGTGTGCAGGGGTAAGGAGGTGCTCCTGTAGTCAGAACCTCCTTGGATACAGACAGGCTCATTACACACTTTGTGGTTCCTGTTCAGCCCTGCAGGTAAGGCTCAAATCTAAAGCCACTAAAATACTGCTTTTTTCACACACCTAAAAAAATCACTTCCTAGCCAAAACGAGTGTTAAATAACTTTCCAAATACAATTAAACCACAAAACAGATTAAGCAGTTTCTTAAACACACTCTGGTTAGGGGTGTATTTTGTGTATCCACAAAGGAGGCCAAGAGGAGATTTAACGACCAGCATGGGGCGGCTCCCCTATCCAGAACCACTAACACAAAAAAGCCACCCTGGGTCAAGGCAAAAAGCAGATACAGTGGAAGGAGTGTGTGGGGGATTCCCTTTTATAGGACGAATTCCCTCACCCACCTGTGGGTGGCATGCTTCATCATCTGGAACCTCCTCGCACTGCGAACCTAGTCACAGTGCGGGCTACAACCCCCTCTCTGAGAGGGAGGAGCTCAGAGATTTTTTAATTTTGTGTAACAAGACGTATACTAAAACCAGATGATGAGTTGGGTGTAATGGTGAGGGGTGGTGTAGGATAGAGGGTGCTAGTTGAGTTAAAACTGACTACCTGGTATGTGGGAACAATTTTATTGGGACACCCATGGGTCAGGGTTAAAAGACAGTTGTAATCACATGCCTGGAGAATTCAACCTAGCACGGATGTGAATGATCATAGGGTCGACATGTTTCAGCCGTGATGCCCTCCGTAGAGGTGCTATGGCTTTCTTCAGGACCTAATGCGAGATGAATGTGAAAATGACACCAGACCAACTCAGGTAGCTGTACGAAGAGTGAAACGACTGGCGCATTGGACGTCGGTCCTGATAAGCTGGTATTCAGCGGTGTTCCTATAGACAAAAGTTGCGTTTTAATGACAAGCAAAAAAAGCAATACAATAACACTCCTTAATAGATGTGCTCAAAATATAACATACTGGCTACGTATAAACAATTTTATGAAAATAATAAAAAAATAATAGGGGCTTACCCGTCACTGGAGGGGAGCTAGTGGCAGCTCATCCTCGGCGCATTCGAGGAGGGTTCCACAAAACCTAGAAAAGGTTGAGGAGGGGGCAGGTGTGGCTGTAAATTGCAGTCATAGGTGCATATAGGCTAAAAACAGTTGACTCAAACCATGAAGGAAAAGAGTACGTGTGATTAAGAAAGTTCTTAGGTGATGAATCATATGTACCATTCACTGTAAGTTACCAAACATCTTATCCAAGTAGGATGTGTACTGAAAACACCATCATTACAAAGAACAGAGCGACAAGCTGACCGCGCAAAGTACGACAAAGTCTAAGCAGTTGTAGGATGTTGAAGAGCTGAACAGAAAGGGCATGAAGCCCTAGGCTAGTAAACAAAAGTTAAACAAAAGTTAAAACGGGCAGAACCACTGGATCGTGTGCCCCAGAAGGCTAAGAATGTGGAAGTGGGAGCTCCGAGGTACGGAGTAAGTAAAGAATGTAACTTCGCTGCGTGCCGGTTGAAGCCCAATACAACCTGGGGGGTAAGCTCCGAAATGCGGAGCCCAGCTATCACTGGAACGGAGCACAGGGAAGCGGAGCCCGTCTATGAACAACCGGGTGCTGCTAAAAGTACCAGATCCTAGGAGTGCGGTGCCCAGCTAAGACTGAAACGGAGCACCGGAATATGGAGCTCATCGCAGAACAACAAGGTGCTGCTAAATGTACCAGCACATGGAGGAATCGAAGTTAAAGGCATCCGGTGAGCGGAGCGCATGAATGTCATGCTCGCAAAAACATGGACTCAGCAGGAAGTGGCAAGTATAGGACGCCGGGTGCGGCGCCGGAGTTAGGAAAATCAAAGGCCAAGGTTGGTGCGGGGCGGAAGGGGGTACGGGGGTCCCTAGCCCAAAGCCCGATGGAGTGGAGAAACGCTTACCTCAGCTCGGAAGAAAAGTTTCGTGCTGTGTGCTGTGTGCGTCCAGGGAGAGCCGGAGGAGAGTGAGGAGGAACTTCCCACCAGAAATACAAGGGGTGGGCGGGAACTCCGCCTCCTGGGGGATCAGCATGGAAAAAGGACTGCAGGTGCAGGAGATAGCGGCAGCCATCTTAGAGGGGTGGGCAAGTGATGCCGAGAAAGGGGAAAAACAACACCTAAATGGATAAAATGACCCCGGTGGGGCAAAGTAAACAGCAGATTGGAGGCACGGAGGAACCCAACAGCCATATTGTGAGGGTAGATAAAAATCAATACCCTAAACAAACTATAAGGAGGAAGCACTGGTGAGTGCAGGGAAAAATCCCATGGATGACACATGGCAGCTGGGCCTGGGGCCTACATAGTGAGGCTGAACCAGGGGATCTCATTATTGAGCCCGTGGGTGTCGGTATATAGCCTAAACACCCACCATTGCTCTCTCCTAAAGAGAAATTGTGTCATATTGGTGGTAGTAGGACCGGTGGGAGTAGGTTTGTCAAGGACCACTCACTGGAAATCAGTGGCATTATGGCCTGCTTCGAGGAAGTGTGTGGTCAGCCTGTTGATCTGCTTGCCGAATCTGATGGTTCTCTTGTGTTCTAACATATGTGTCTTGACTTTCCTCGTAGTCATCCCAACATACCTGAGGCCACAGAGGCAAGTAATCAGGTATATCAGGTTCTCAGAGTTGCAGTTGGTGTGTTGTCTCAACTCCCAGGGCCAATCTGTACCTATGTCAATGGTTGAGGTTTGTGTTGTTTGATTGCACATGCTGCAGTTCCAGCAGGGAAAGTGCCCCTTAACAATAGCCAAGATGGCCACCGAGTAGAAGCCTTCCGGAGAGCTCCTCGTTTTGGGGATTACCGCATCGGTAGTTATCCCTGTTAAAACCTCGCCATCGGCACTCCACCCTCCTGCCCTAGGACCCGACTGCTCACCCTCACTGAAGCATACATTTGATCTCCTACATACCTGCTGGATCGACTGCCGATGCCGCCACGGACCTATCTGCGCTCTTCAGAACCGGCGCTGCTCGGTTGGTCTCCTGCTCCGGTGCCGGCCTGCCGCTGGATGGTCGACATCCCCTGGACCAGCATTGAGCAACATGTTCCGGAGCCATCGGTGGGATCCTTGACTCCTGTGCCTGCCTGCTGCTGGATATTCAACTTTTCATGGTGCCAGTGGGGAGTCGTCAGATCCGGTGCCATTGGCGGCCTCAACTCTCCCTGTGACCAGCGTCGTAGGTCGACGAGTCCCTGCCTACTGCTGAAGATCAGCATCGCCTGGAACCGTCATGGAGACCGAATGATTCTTCTGCCAGCTTTGGACGGTGAGTCCTTCCCCCCCACTCCCCTCTGCCCGGTCCTTCACTTTTGGGCCTGTGACCTGGCGGCCCTGAGCGGGCCCTATAGACCAACTGCTAGCTGCCTGGGGAGCAAGGTCTCATCGCCCAGGCTTGTACTCGCCCGAATCTGCTTGGTCCTCTGCCGCGAGAGCAGTCCGAGGCTCTGAGGCGCTGACTGCCTGGCCAGGCTCAATTTAACCCGTTACTGACTCAGCCCCGCGGCCTCCTACCTCCACAATCTCCAGCATGCCGGTAGGGTGACTCTGAGCCCTACGGCGCTGGCTGCTC
>CAWUFW010027234.1:0-28081 GCA_963921515.1 Calotriton arnoldi | reverse complement strand
GGGGCGCAGACAGACTGAGGCCCCCACCCGCAAGTCCCCCGGAGTCGTAAGAGCAAGACCCCGCCGCCGCCCTGCAGCTCAGGCACCAGGTCTCCTTCCTCCATCCCTCAGGCCCCCACTCCACAGGTGCCCCACCACACCCTGCCCCAGGTTCCCCCACCCACAGATATACCATCCCCAAGAGGATCCGGCCTTCTCCCCTGCCACTTGCTCTCCCGGCACCACACCCCCGCTGCGCTTGTCTGTGCCACTGATGTGGTGAGGGTGTCCTCCCCTCTGTCCAGCCCACATTGCCTGTTCCCCATTCTCCTCCCCTGGTGGTAGGCACTGCAGTGGAGTCCACTACCACCCTGTCTGACTTGGGCACTGCAGTGGCGGACCTGTCCACTCCATCTGCAGGGTCCACTGCAGTCGTGCCGGCACCCACAACATCTGAGTCATGCCCCCAGTTGTACCGGCACACACCATGTCAGACACCTCCACTGCAGTTGTCAGTGGCTCTCCAGCACCCACCACCCCTTCCCTGCTTCCTCCTGGTGAGCCCTGATCCTGTCCCTGCGGTGCCTGGCCTGCCCCCCGGTTGCCCCTCCTAGTGGATTGTCCCTGGTTTTGTGCAGGCATGCGTAGGGTGACATCTGCCACTGTCACCCTGTTTGGACTTTGACAATGGACTGCCATTGGCCTTTGTGTTTTTTCTGGACTTTGTTTACATTACACACATATGCTGAATAAAGCAACTTTCTGTTCTCTAGTGCTTATGCTTCTGATGTACATGTTGTTGATGATGCTAACTATGCCCTTGCTGCAGTGATGGTGATATTTGGTCTCATGATAATGAAGTGTTACTGTGCAGGAACCCATGTGGTCCAGGGGGAATGTGTCCTATCCTGTGGTGTATCCATGTCATCCATAGCAGCATCTGAGGGTGTCATGTGTTCAGTATTTGGCAATGGGATTTCCTACTTAGATTAGCTATTTCACATCTGTGGCTTCCACCCCTGCACATCTGTTGTGCCTGCCACTGTTCAATTCGTCTACTTCCCTGACCGTGTGGCCATCTCCACTGGACATGCAGGTTTGGGCATCAATGGGGAAGGACTCATCTGTGTTTTCGGTGCAACATTGCTATACAAGTGTGTTGGATCTGTGCTGATGATTTCGTTGGCACTTCCATGACCAGGCTGATGTGACGGGAGCCCTCACTTGGTGCTAATTGTTGATTGTGTGACCAAGTGCTCAGCTGACATGATGGGGCCCTACTGAGGCAACATATGGCACAGCTTTCCTCACACAGGAGTGGAGTCCCCTCATGGCAGTGTGTACTCCTGTGACATTGCCTGCGCCCAAGGTGTGTGTTGTATGTGCATGTCTGTGTGTTCACTTCCGTTTAGCTGTGCATGCTGTGATCCTTAGTGTTGTACCTGTTTGTGATGGTTGCTGAGTTGACCTATGTTCCCCCAAAGTCTTCTCCCTGGGTTCTCTGTGATGTGGGTGCATGGCACATTACTGGTCATCAGGGTGTCACCCATAGATGTGTTTGCTGTCAGGGCTGAGTTTGTGTGCAGACGCAGATGGGTCACAGTCAGGTTTCCCCTTGGCACTTGTTGTTTGCCCCTGTCATGTGATTTCCAGTTTGTGTTATCTTTCAGTGATTGTGACATGTTGTGTGTGTGACTGCTGGCACTCCTCAGGGTCCGGGCTGCAATGTTGGTTGTTGTCTATGTGTGTTCTTTGTGGGTGACCTTGGCTTCTTCATTGGTGTGTGACTGTGGCTGGGATCCCATTGGTTGGTGTGGTATTGCTGTCATGTCCATGTACAGCGTAGTGTGCAGTGTGTCAGACATTCAGGAGTCTTGTTGAGTGGCCATGTGTGATGTGTTTCTGCACCTTGGTTCCCACCCACCACCCTGGAATAGTCATGGGTGCATGTGCAATGTTACCAGTGCATGTGTGCTTCACTGCTGCACATTGTTGGAGGTCGAGGGGTGTGGTGTTGAGTGTGTGCAGATGAGAGTTGTTGCCCGGCTAGGCCCCTGCCTCCATGTTGGCCTTGGCTTACTGGCCATGCTGATTGATTTGTGCTTGTGTAGGTGTGATGGTAGTTTGTTGCTCAGGACACATGACTGTGGTTCACAGTGTGAACGACATTTAGCTTTGTCATCACAGTGGGATTGTAATGCAGCCCAGGGTCACCACATTGTGGTGCCCTGGGGGTAGTGCTGTGGTGTGTCTGTGTCTTGCTGTGTCAGTTGCTGTTCCTACGTGCCTGTGTGACATGTGTGATTTGTGCTCCCTCTCATCTGACAATGCCTGCTTGCCCACATAGGGGATTTGGATCCATGAGTTACCTTTGTGTGGCACTGTATGCACATCTGTATGATTGGTATTCAGGTTTCCTGGGGACACTGGCACCCCCCCCCTCACCTGTTGTGTATGATGTGCAGTGTGGGTCTGCCTGTTTGTGTTTGTGCATCTGCACCACTGCATTGGCATATCTTGGGTGTGCCATTGGCTGTATGTAGTTTGGTGGGTTTCCCCTGCTGTCCCTGGGACTCCTAGGTCATCGGTCAGCACAATGATCATGGTTTGTGTGTCCCATTGCTGCCATGGTATGGTATCTGTTCACCTCACATCTACAGTCTCCACAGGGTATCTGCATTTGTGTGCCCATTGGTGCAAATATGTGGGTCTGCATTCTGATGGTCACTTCTGTCATTGTATCATTGATGAATGTTGACAGTGTCAGCCCCCATGGGTGTTGTTTGTCTGCACATGGCCAAAGGTATGTCTTATTTGCACTGCAGTATTTGGCTCCCCCAATTTATGTTGCAATGGGACACATGCACTACTTTGCCACTGATGTGTTTTATGTTCTGTGACCAGGAATCATCCATGCAGTTTGGCAGTTGCAGCTCTTTCTTTGTCAACACTTACCTTTGGTCACTGTGGTGATGGGGCGTTAGACCCCATTGCCACAATGTTCAACATGTGCTTCAGCTATGGACCCCACACTTACATTTTGGTCACTGTGATGATGGGGGTTTGGACCCCATTGCCACACTGTTCAAAATGTGCTTCAGCTATGGACCCCACACTTACATTTTGGTCACTGTGATGATGGGGGTTTGGACCCCTTTGCCACACTGTTCAAAATGTGCTTCAGCTATGGACCCCACACTTACCTTTTGGTCACTGTGATGATGGGGGTTTGGACCCCATTGCCACAATGTTCAAAATGTGCTTCAGCTATGGACCCCACACTTACATTTTGGTCACTGTGATGATGGGGGTTTGGACCCCATTGCCACACTGTTCAAAATGTGCTTCAGCTATGGACCCCACACTTACCTTTTGGTCACTGTGATGATGGGGGTTTGGACCCCATTGCCACAATGGTCATGGCCTGCTTGCATTGTGGGGGCCACACACATATATGTGTGGCACATGTGCTAGGGGGTCACATTGTATGTTCAAAGTCATGTTCAGTGTTGTAGGCATTTGACACAGTCTACACACGCTTGTCATGGTGTTGGGGGGATGTCTTTTTCTTGCATTCCCTAGGTTGTGGTGTGCTGGTTGTGTCATGCATTGTCCATCCTATGAGTGGGGGTGGTGTTGCTGGTAGGCAGCCAGCCCCCCATGGGTAGAGGTGGTAGTAGTGGTAGGCATCTGGCACCCCCATGGCTAAGGGTGGTAGTGGTGGTGGGCATCTGGCACCTCCCTGGCTAAGGGTGGTAGTGGTGGTTGGCATCCTGCCCCCCTGGCTTAGGGTGGTAGTAGTGGTAGGCATCTGGCACCCCCCTGGCTAAGGGTGGTAGTAGTGGTAGGCATCCAGCCCCCCTGGGTAAGGGTGGTAGTGGTGGTGGGCATCTGGCACCCCCTGGCTAAGGGTGGTAGTAGTGGTAGGCATCTGGCACCCCCCTGGCTAAGGGTGGTAGTAGTGGTAGGCATCCAGCCCCCCTGGGTAAGGGTGGTAGTGGTGGTGGGCATCTGGCACCCACCTGGCTATGGGTGGTAGTAGTGGTAGGCATCTGGCACCCCCTGGCTAAGGGTGGTAGTAGTGGTAGGCATCCAGCCCCCTGGGTAAGGGTGGTAGTGGTGGTGGGCATCTGGCACCCCCTGGCTAAGGGTGGTAGTAGTGGTAGGCATCCAGCCCCCCTGGGTGAGGGTGGTAGTAGTGGTAGGCATCCAGCCCCCTGGCTAAGGGTGGTAGTAGTGGTAGGCATCTGGCACCCCCATGGCTAAGGGTGGTAGTGGTGGTGGGCATCTGGCACCCCTGGCTAAGGGTGGTAGTGGTGGTTGGCATCCAGCCCCTCGGCTTAGGGTGGTAGTAGTGGTAGGCATCCTGCCCCCTGGCTAAGGGTGGTAGTAGTGGTAGGCATCTGGCACCCCCATGGCTAAGGGTGGTAGTGGTGGTGGGCATCTGGCACCCCCTGGCTAAGGGTGGTAGTAGTGGTAGGCATCCAGCCCCCCCTGGGTGAGGGTGGTAGTTGTGGTAGGCATCCAGCCCCCCCTGGGTGAGGGTGGTAGTAGTGGTAGGGATCCAGCCCCCCCTGGCTAAGGGTGGTAGTAGTGGTAGGCATCTGGCACCCCCCTGGCTAAGGGTGGTAGTAGTGGTAGGCATCCAGCCCCCCCTGGCTAAGGGTGGTAGTAGTGGTAGGCATCTGGCACCCCCATGGCTAAGGGTGGTAGTGGTGGTGGGCATCTGGCACCCCCTGGCTAAGGGTGGTAGTGGTGGTTGGCATCCAGCCCCCTGGCTTAGGGTGGTAGTAGTGGTAGGCATCCAGCCCCCTGGCTTAGGGTGGTAGTAGTGGTAGGCATCTGGCACCCCATGGCTAAGGGTGGTAGTAGTGGTAGGCATCTGGCACCCCCTGGCTAAGGGTGGTAGTAGTGGTAGGCATCCAGCCCCCCTGGCTAAGGGTGGTAGTAGTGGTAGGCATCTGGCACCCCCATGGCTAAGGGTGGTAGTGGTGGTGGGCATCTGGCACCCCCTGGCTAAGGGTGGTAGTGGTGGTTGGCATCCAGCCCCCTGGCTTAGGGTGGTAGTAGTGGTAGGCATCCAGCCCCCTGGCTTAGGGTGGTAGTAGTGGTAGGCATCTGGCACCCCATGGCTAAGGGTGGTAGTAGTGGTAGGCATCTGGCACCCCCTGGCTAAGGGTGGTAGTAGTGGTAGGCATCCATCCCCCCCTGGCTAAGGGTGGTAGTAGTGGTAGGCATCTGGCACCCCCATGGCTAAGGGTGGTAGTGGTGGTGGGCATCTGGCACCCCCCTGGCTAAGGGTGGTAGTAGTGGTAGGCATCCAGCCCCCTGGGTGAGGGTGGTAGTTGTGGTAGGCATCCAGCCCCCTGGGTGAGGGTGGTAGTAGTGGTAGGCATCCAGCCCCCTGGCTAAGGGTGGTAGTAGTGGTAGGCATCTGGCACCCCCTGGCTAAGGGTGGTAGTAGTGGTAGGCATCTGGCACCCCCTGGCTAAGGGTGGTAGTAGTGGTAGGCATCCAGCCCCCTGGGTAAGGGTGGTAGTGGTGGTGGGCATCTGGCACCCCCTGGCTAAGGGTGGTAGTAGTGGTAGGCATCCAGCCCCCCTGGGTGAGGGTGGTAGTGGTGGTGGGCATCTGGCACCCCCTGGCTAAGGGTGGTAGTAGTGGTTGGCATCCGGCCCCCTGGGTAGGGGTGGTGGTGCGCATTCAGGCCCCTGTGTGCATATGTGGCATTGGTGATGGGCATCCCGCCCCTATGGTGCTGCTGTTGCGAATAAATTCTGCATCCCTCTGTGTGTGTGTGATGTGTCGTGTACGTGTTGTATGTGTTTTGTGGTTGGTGTCTGACTTACCTTCTGCGCCGTACGCGTCTGTGCCTGTTCCGGTAGTAAATGTAGAATATTGGTATGATCGGGACGAAGGGATTCATGGTTGGTTCGTGTCGTTCGTCCTTCTCGTTGCTTCGCGTCGTCCTCGTCGCTTCGCGTCGTCCTCGTCGCTGGCGTGTTCGCCTCGTAGCCGTGGATCGTGTTGTGGCGCGAATCGGAGCTTATGTGCGCCTCTCCCGGATGCTTTGACGTGCCGTGCGTAGCGACGGGTTCGGCGCGTACGGAAAGCGCATCGTACTTGTTCGGCCGGACGGAGCAGCATTTTCCCTTCCGTGCGACTCGATTCAGCGTTTCCGGATTCGCCTCGGTCGGAGAACAGGACCTGGATTGGGTGAGTACGACTCGGCCGGATTCTGTGCTGTTGTGCGCATCGTACTTACTCGTTCGGTCTGTTGTACGGATCGGTCGGGAAACAGGCATTCGCATGGCTTTTTTCCCGACCGAATGGTATTGGGTGCGCCTCCGACCGAGATCGGAA
Source organism: Calotriton arnoldi (assembly GCA_963921515.1). Lineage (NCBI taxonomy): Eukaryota > Metazoa > Chordata > Amphibia > Caudata > Salamandridae > Calotriton > Calotriton arnoldi. The sequence continues at coordinate 21,739 of CAWUFW010027234.1, read as the reverse complement.
TCGGCCCCTAAATGTGTAGAAAATAATTGGTAACTGTGTGTTATAAGCATTTTTTTGTATGTATTTTAAACATAGAAAATGTATATTTGACTATCGATTATGTATAGTGCAAGTAACCCCTTTAGTGTCCAACACCTTCCCGAAAATGGTTTAGATTGTAGTGGGAATAGTAAATGTAACCACTGTAGTGCCCAACATCTTTTCAAAATAGTTCAGATTGCAGTGGGAATAGTAAATATACCCACTTTAGTGTTCAACACCTTCCCCAAAATGCTTTAGATTGGAGTCGGAATAGTAAATGTAACTACTTTAGTGTCTAACATCCTTCCTAAATAGTTTAGACTAGAGCGGGAATAGTAAATCTAACCCCTTTACTGTCCATCACCTTAACCAAAATGGCTTAGATTGGAGTGGGAAAAGTAAATATAACCCCTTTAATGTCTAACTCCTTCTCCAAAATTGTTTACATTGGAGTGGGAATGGTAAATGTAACCCTTTTAGTGTCCAACACCTTCCCCAAAATGGTTTACATTGGAGGAGGACAATACATTTAACTCATTCAGGCCCTCATTACGATGGTGGTCGGTCGGACCGCCTACTGCCATCGTATCGGGCAGGAAACCGTTTGACAATGAGTCAGCGGTTACAACTCCCCTATTATGATCAGACCGCCATGCAGGTGGTCAGAAAGTGCCTTTTTCTACTGCTGCTTGCATGGGACCGCCATGAAAAGGCAGTCGGAAAGGAACATCCTAATCCCTACGGCGGTGGACAAGGACTTACAATCAGTAAGGTAGACCCCTGTTTAGTTGCTGGGTGTCCTACTCCAGTGCTCCAGTGCTCCGGTATGAAGATAATGCTGTCTTGTTGGCTAGGACCCCGGTGGGGTTACAGCGTTTAATGAACACCTTTGGGGATTTCATTGCTGCTAGGAAATTGATTGTTAATAAAAACAAAACCTATACAATGATTTGTGGGGCAAGACACAAGAAATGTATAACATTTTTATGGATAATACCCCGGTGGCTACTGTCAATACCTTTTGCTTTCTGGGTATTACCTTTTGAGGCAACGGCTCATGGTCTCGAGAGGTTATAAATGTTAGGGGCAAGATGAACAGATGTACCCATGGAATTTTTTTGATTTTCAGCCAAGTTGGGCACCCGACAGATAAAGGAGATGATAGCAATCTATAGGGCCAGGATTTTAGCAATTGCCACATATGGGGCCAGCGTGTGGGGTCATTATAATAGTAAGGCACTTCAGATTGAGGAAAATAGTTTCCTCAAATGCTTACTTTGTCTGCCAACCTCAGCCTCTCCCTAGATTATACATAAAGAGGCAGGGCTACAACACCTTACAGATATAGTCACACTCCGTCCCCTGTTGCTTTCGCGTTCTATTTGGTGCAAAGATGAGACCAGCTTTAGCAAGTCAATTATTCTAGATTGCTTGTTCATGGATAATGCATTGGCTATTCCCTGGCTAAGTTATATTAATTATTTTTATACTAAATTATTTAAGATACTAGTCTGGACTAACCCCTTATCTGTAATATCACTTAACAAACTGTCTATCAGAGAAACGTTTATGACTCATAAAAGGGAAGTCTGGATGGACTGTGAGAGAAGGAAATCAACTGTCACATTTTATTTAACACTTAGGTTAAAGAAGGATTGCTGTGATTACTTAATTTATACCTCTAACTTAGTGCATCGTTTGTATTAGTCAGATTTAGATGGCGAATCGCTCACCATTTAGTTGCCTTTCCCATCATGAAAACTTGCTCCTCAGATATGACCCCTTGCTCATGTGACGGCCAGAGCAAGCAAAGCACTGTGCACTTTATATTGTTTTGTGACTTTTATTCAAGTTTTAGATGCCATTACCTAAAACCACTTCTGCTTGCACAAGGTATCAGATCGCATATTGCTGCTCTAAAATACATGCTTGAGTTAAATGATATTAAGGTCTGTCTTAATGTTGCACTTTTTATTACAAATGCGATTAATATACATAAAAGTATTGTCGTACAGACACAGTGATGATTTTATGGAATTTAGATGGAAACCTAATCTATTTAAATATTTTTATTATGCACCTTTGGCATGATTAATTGTGATATTATGATGTACATTGGGTGTTGTTTTCGTCTTATTTTTCTTAAATCCTCCACAATAATTATGTGCAACATGATTTGTCTTTTATCCTTTTTTAATACTTTTATGGTTGTTTTATACTTACCGAATAATGTTTCTTCCTATTCACCCCTATCATCATCATTTGGCATTTCAGGATACTCACCCAGTGGCTCCAGCTGGTCTCCATCCTCTGCAATGAAAGGGATGTTCTGTCATAGTGCAAGGTTGTGGAGCATGCAGCAGGCTACAGTGATCTGACTCACCTATCCAGGTGAGCAGAGGAGGGCTCCCCCAGTCCTGTCCAAACATCTGAATCTGGCCTTCAGGAGCCCAAAAGCCCGCTCCACTGGCCGCCGTGTTCTTTCATGGGCCTCATTGAAGCCGACTACCCCTGACATTCTCGGATTCCTCAGCGGTGTCAACAACCATGGGCAGTTGGGATTCGCTGTGACTCCTAGATGGAAGACAGACAGAAGTGTAATAATGAGTCACACACTTTCAGAAGATACAATCTGACATCACACACACAAAGATTGGACACATCATACTCACCAACAAGCCAGGCCCTCTCTGGTAGTAGTTGTAATATCAGCTGGGATATGGAGTCATGGACAGATTGTGGGAATCTGGCACAGACGTGTGAGATAAACAAACCACTTGCACATTGATAGAATGTAAGTATTTGTATTTGTATTTTGTATTTGTGATTTGTTACGCGCACGGCTACTCAAAGAGTGTCCCGGCGCAAGCCTGGAGGTAGGAAAGAGGAGATGGCTAGATGAATAGAAATGTCTTGAGCCTTTTCCTAAAAAGCTTGGAATCCTGAATGCTGCGAAGATGCAGAGGGAGAAGGTTCCAGGCCGAAGATGCCCTGAAAGCAAGAGAGCTCCCACCCATTCTCTTAAGGTGAAATCTAGGGACATAGGCGAGAAGCTGCGTCACAGAGAGCAGCTGCCTGGTAGGAATATAGAACCTGAAGCGCTTTCTCAGGTAAGTAGGGCTGTGTCCATGGAGAGCTGAATGTGCCAGGACCAGGGATTTAAACTTAATCCTCTCCAGTATAGGCAACCAGTGAAGCTCACACAAGTGTTGTCTCACGCTGGTCTTTATAGGGACATTAAGGAGCGTTCTGGCCATGACATTCTGAACCACCTGCAGTTTGTTCAGACGGTAGCCAGGCAAACCTACATATAAGGCATTGGCGTAATCCAGGCGTGAGGATACCAGTGCACAGATAACAGTTTCCCTAGCTGACCTAGGAAGAAGAGGAAGGAACTTTTTTAAGGATTTCAAAATGTCAAAGCATTGGCCAATGAGCTTCTTTATCTAAGTAGAGAAGTTCAACTTCTCGTCAACCCAAATTCCCAGATTTTTCATGGGAAGGCCTTCTGAGGTCGGCAAAGGAGAATCGTCTGGCCAGAATGATTTCCGAAACTGAGGAGGGAAATCCCCGAAAAGGAGGATCTCAGCTTTTTCCTCGTTACATTACTACTGAGCAGTGAACAGCCATTGAAAAACCGCTGACAGACAGGATTTGGCAAGAGTGGTGTCAGAATCATTTTTCTTCATGGTAAAGAGGAGCTGGGTATCATCAGCATAAGCGATGATCTTAGCTCCAAGCTTCTCAGCCAACTGTATCAGGGAAGTGACATAGATGTTAAAGAGAAGAGGGCTCAAAGTAGACCCTTGAGGCACTCCCGTGATCACAGTCTGGGAAGAGGAAGAAAAAGGGGGAATCCAAGTCTGTTGCGTTCTACCCTCAAGAAAGGATTTTAGCCATCTCCAAGTGCACCCTGATACACCAATATCTAAGAGACGGTCCAGGAGCAGAGAGTGTGGCACAGTGTTGAACGCCGCTGATAGATCTAACAAGATCAGGGCTGCCCGACCACCTGAGTCCAACGTTTCCCGAATGGATTCAGAAACTTTCACCAGAGCCGTCTCAGTAATATAAGTGGCTCTAAAGCCAGATTGTGCCGGGTGAAGCAGGTCATGTCGTTCAACATACTCTGACAATTTGCCTGTTAACCAATTTTTCACAAACTTTTGCCACGGCCGGAAGGAGGGAGATAGGGTGATAGCTGTAGGAGATGGTAGGGTCAAGAGTTGGTTTTTTCAGCAACAGGACAATTCTGGCCTGTTTCCAAGTGACAGGCACCGTAGCTGTGGTAAGAGAAAGATTAATCAGCTGATTAACCACTGGATTGATAGTCTCTGTGACCAGAGACAGCAATCTAGCTGGGCAGGGATCAGCTGGTGAGCCAGATTTAAGAGACTTGAGGACCGTCAAAGAGTCCTGCAGAGCAATGGCTGTAAAGGCGACCAAAGACGATGACGAAGCCAGGGACTGCCGGTTAAGGGGAGAGTTCAAAGCGGAAAGCCTATTGCCGGCGTCAAAATTAGCTTGGAAGGCTCTAATTTTGTCAATGAAAAAAACTAGAGAGTTCTTCGCACCAGTCAGACGAGGCGGGATGAATAATAGCCTCTGCTCTAGGGTAGAGGAAACTTTGAACGATGTTAAAACTTTCTCTAGCATTGTTCCTGGAGAGGGCAATGCTCTCTGCGTAGTGAAGGCTTTTAGCTTGAGTGATCAATGCATAATAGGCTTTTTGAGCCTTTCTAAGGACCGTCTTATCAATGTGGCAGTACTCCTGTCTCCACTTCCGTTCGAGTTTTTTGCAAAGTTATTTCTGGGTTTTAAGAGCAGGTGAGAACCAAGGTTTGGAAGGGGACTCCCTTGTACGCCTACGACAAGTGTCGTGGGACAATTTCTCTACCGCCTGGGAGATCCAGTTGGTAAAACTGTCAAGGGTTGCAGTCAGGTCATTGGAGAGAGCCGGACATGACTCAGCTAGGACAAGACTGAAGGCTGAGGGGTCTGTTTTGCCGGGGATTTTCTCTTGTGGCCTCCGACAAAGGGGATCAAATGTGTGTTTACTGTGCGTTTGCCAAGAAAAATAGATCAAAATATGGTTAGACTAACACACCAGAAGAGGATCCTTAACTGAGATGGGGAAGTTAGAACAGATAGGATCATGAAGGAGACCACCCTGGTGTGTAGGAGAGCTAACCCATTGTTGGAGCTGGGCAAGACTCAAAGAGTCAAGAAAATCTTGGGAAGAACTTGCTTCCACACAACCCAAATAGATATTAAAATCCCCGAGGAGTATAAAGTGAGAAAAGCGTAGAGCTTGTGGGATAATAAGCTCATCCAGGTCTTTGAGAAATGGGCCTGCTGGACCGGGGGGTCTATAAGTCAGGATACCTCCCCGCGAGAAATGAGGGGAGATGGTAACACAAAAATCCAGAACTTCACCCGCCCCAATCTCCAACAACTCGCCTCACTGGAAATTCCACTTTTCTAAGTGCTCTTTGTTCCTATAAACCTGTTCTCTGAATTGCGGTGTTACTAAGGCAATAGGTGTGCCATCAATAGCTCCAACCACATGTGGGATGCGACAAAATCCATAAAAGTCACCCTTCACATTGGCCAAATCTTCACTTCTGGGCAATAGGATATAGCTGTCCATGTGTCTCATCATTGTTGAAAGCACATCACGTTGTACGCCACTGAACATAGGTTGTGACATTCCACCAGATATAGCCACAGTGTACTGAAAGGAACCTGTGGCCAGCAAATGCAGAGCTGCCATGACTTTGACCATTGGTGTCAGAGATGTGGGAGAGTTTCTTTGAGGACATAAATGAGGCTCTAACTGGTCATATAAATCTTCTATTGTCTGCCTATTTCGGCGAAACTTCCTGATTACGTTTCATTCTTCCATAGTTTGAAGATCTGGAAATGGCCGGAAGACTAGAGGCTGTTGTCTTCTCTTCTGCCAGGGTACGTATGTGTGGAGTGTACAGACATATGGATATTGGTCACAGTGTCCATACTAACATTTGCCAAGACACACCCAAAAGTCATGTGACCACACATAAAAGCATATGTTAGTACTACTCAGCAATTCCCATCATACTTCCATAAGGTACAATTACATATCAACATTTGGGATGAGGAAAGTTAGATAGATGCCAGGCAACGATCTAGAGTAGGGATTTCACCCGTTGACCACTGTTGTAGGAGAAGCCAATCCAAGCGGAAGACAGCCTCAAGTAAGACATCGATTGTCTTGAGAAATACAGGAGTCACCCACATGAATCAGATCGATTGCCATTACTGAAAGTTCCACCTATCATCCCCAAAATGGACTCCACATATGTCTGTAACAGCACTGTGTACATCATTCAAACTTCTATTGTATGGTCGACACCGTCATGTTGTGGAGTCTGCATTGCACACATAACGACCGTCCCTGCCGGTGTACAGTGCATCATGGTAATCATGTATTCATGCACAGTAATGTACAACACTGACGTTTGATTATTGGTATAGGCAGAAAAATGGTGCCATACATCAGATGACATGTTCCAACATAATTGTACTTGTGGAGACGCACTTAGAAAATAGTTTTCTATGTGATTTTCAACAAAGACGTGGTGGATGCCTGACCTCACTAATGGGACATGCTGAATCGCCGGCTGATTTAAACCGCGCAGTAGGTGGCCTCCTCCACGACGGTCACAGCCTTTGGCTAAAGTTGGATAATGTGACTGGCGCAGTCCAGTGGCTCTGGCCGTCTACACAGAAGTCCGCCTATGTGGCGTACGTGTTTGTTGCAGTTTGAAAAACAAATCACTTGCCTCCAGACACTGCTGCTTACAACACCTCCTCAATGTCAGCTGCTGTTTTCCATCTCTGGGAGCTGTCATGGCACTCTGTACAGGGAGCAAGGCCCCTGGCTTCACTCCAGAGGAGCTGGAGACCCTGGAGAAGGAGGTTCTTCCCATGTATTGCCAGCTCTATGGCTCACCAGAGGAGCAGGTGAGTCCTGCTAATGCAGTCTGTACTCTGCAACAAATATCCTATCTTATCCCATAGGGCACAATGTGGCTCAGAGTCCCAGACTGACATCAGAGTTTAGTAAGTCAGATAGTGTGTCCCCTACACAGGACAATCATGTCATGGTTCATGTGGCACTATACTTTGTGGACTTCATATCACCATATTGATGTGTAATCAGTCCTAAACCCTACACCGGTTGCATGCACATATCTATTTATGTATAAATGTTATGTTGCCTATTATGATTTTGCTATTCAGTACATGACAGATGTGCTTTCAAATGTAAAGGCCTTACACCATAACCTGTGTATGTTTCCTGTAAGTAGCATGTGAGGATGATGTGAGATATGTGTACAGTCTCACATATCACTCAACACACAAGGCCTCACCAAACTGTTGTCTGGGAGATACCAACACCTCACAGACTCCTTCAGTGTGACCCACATTAGTCATGTCATATATAGGATGTCCACAAGAAGTACTGTTAGGTATGGAAAATGTGGGCATATGATGGTCATGTGGGAAAAGTATAGGATCCAGTATAGTATAGTAAGTATAGTATTCCAACTCCAACCTCTTCCTGGGAGACTTTAATCTCCATTGGAACAAAAAGGATGATTCTGCGGTTAACCTTCTCAATGACCTACTCGACATTAATGACTTGATACAACTCTGCCGTTCACCAACACATTCCAAAGGGGCAACACTTGACGCCATCATTACAAGCAAAGATTTGGCTTCCCTTTCCCGCATTGTCCCCATTGACTGGTCCGATCACCACCTTATCCTCTTCACGATCTCCAGCGCCACGCCTTCCCCCTCCCCTAAAAGCATCAAACACAGGAAATTAACCAGAAATCTTCACCTTATTCCTCCAGGCAATCTTGAGACTAAGATCAAAGCACAACTTCAGCTTACTCCTCCCTCTCAAAGCGCAAACGACCTTGCCGAACATTACAACAAATCCATCATCGAAGTCCTGGACCAAATAGCCCCAGCCAAATTAAAACTCCAAAAAAATAACCCCTCGAAATCCTGGTTTAATGCTGATCTCAACAATGAGAGACGCTCCCTTAGGCTGACCGAACGTACATGGAGACAACACCCTTCCCCCTCTAATCTAGCTCTCCTTAGAGCAGCAAGGGCTAATTACAAAAAACACATCCTCAATGAAAAGGCCGCCTTCTTTCGTGCCCAACTTGACCGGGCTAAAAATAGACCCAGGGAACTATTCAGCATTATCAAAAACCAAACAGCTGCTGCAGCTGCTGCCGCACCTAAATTGATGGCATCTAGCGAAAGATGCGAAGAAATCGCGAACTTCTTTTCGGAAAAAATCGCCATGATTGACCAGTCCTTTGCCTTAACTCCCCCCCCACATTACTCTTCACCCGCCTATGACATTTCCGCCAAATCCCACCTCGCCCCTACTTCTTCGCCGGATGCGGGTCATCTCCCCCTCGCTGTTGCCTCGCCTGTACCCGACTTCCCTAACCCCCAGCTAAAAAATAATGCATCGTGGCATAACTTCTGCCCAGTGACTGAGCAGAATGTCCTCAACATCATCACTAAGCTTAAACCCTCCTCTCATACCAGGGACCCTCTCCCTGCTAACCTTGTTAAAGATTTAAAATACATCATTGCCTCCAAATGGGGCAAATCACTCCCACCCTCAAAAATACTACAGCTGACCCTAATGACCTCAACAATCTGCGACCCATCTCCAACCTTCCTCTTCTATCTAAGGCCCTTGAAAAATGCGCCCAGCTCCAACTGGACAAACACATCGACTCTTGCAACCTTTTGGACCCATTACAGTCAGGCTTTAGAAAGGGCTGCTGTACTGAAACTGCCATGCTCAACATTATGGATGACATTCACCACTCCTCGACAAGGGGAGTCCTCCTTCTCATTCTCCTCGACCTCTCTGCTGCCTTCGATACTGTTAACCATGCCGCCTTACTCAACACGCTCAAAGATCGTTTCGGCTTCAACGGTCCTGTCCTCAAATGGTCCACCTCCTTCTTCCAACACCGAACCCAACAAATTAAACTCAAGGATTGCCTCTCTAAACCTATGCCCATCTCCTTGGGTGTCCCCCAGGGTTCTATACTCTCTCCCGCTCTATTCAACCTCTTCATGGAACCCCTCACCCTCATTCTCAAGCAAGCAGGAATCAACTTTCACCTCTACGCGGATGATACCCAACTTTACTATAAGATTAAATCCCATGCTGACTTTCTACACCTCAATGATACCCTGACTAAAATTCAACACTGGTTCCATCATAATCACCTCAAACTCAACCCTAAAAAAACGGAAATCATCCTATTCTCTCCCAAAAACAACCGGCTCCCCATCCATCACTGGATCTCCGACCTTAAAGCTCTCAACTGCACTCTTTCCATCTCTACCTCAGTCAAATCCCTTGGAATAAGCATTGACCAAAACACCAGTCTTACTCCCCACATAAAAAATGCAGCGAAAGGAGCTCTCTTCATTCTCCAACACCTCAAGAAAATTAAATCCTTCATTCCTGCTGATGACTTTAAACTAGTTGTGCAATCATTGGTACTGTCTAGATTGGACTATGGTAATGCCATTCTCGCTGGTATGCCGAAAGTCCACCTAGCCCCAATTAAATCGGTCCTTAACCTTGCGGCCAGACTTATCTCGGATTGTAAGCGGTTTGATCACATCTCCCCGTCCTCAAGGACCTTAAATGGCTTCCCATCGAAGGCAGATCCATCTACAAGACGCCTGCATTACGCACAAATCCCTCCATCAACACACCCCATTGTATCTCTCTGATAAACTCCACAAAGCTGGCTGCTCTAGAGCAATGAGGAGCACCAACACCCTTCTCATTGTCCCCCCCTTGTTTAACAAGAAATCTACACAGTCACGCTCTTTCTCCGGTAATGCGCCTACCGTCTGGAACTCACTCCCTAAAGACCTACGTTGCAACCCCTCCTACCACAGCTTCAAAAAGGACCTCAAGCTGCATCTTCTCAACAGATTCTGGGGGCCTTAATCCTGTTCACCCAACTTAGATTATTATCGAATCCCTGACTATTTGAGGTTCCCTCGACTGATTGCCTGTCCCACTCCCCCCCTCTCCTTCACACATATTCGACTACCTCCCCTAACTATTTTCTCTTGTAGTTACCTTTACCCCTTCATTCTATCACCTTTCCCATCATCCTCCTCAGCTCCACCCCCACCTTCACACCTGCCACCCCCCCATTTCTAACCATCCTTTACTAGTTTTATTATTCAATTCTTGTTATTGCCCAAAGGTATTCTTTATTTACGCGAAGGACTGGCCTCACACACCACCTGGTGTCATGCTTCATCGTAGGCCGTCCTCGCCCTCTAAAAACTCCGTTTGATAGAGGGCGGGCATACACCTGGAGACAGGGATGCACTTCTAAAACTAAGTGGTGGCCCGTGAATCAGTGAAAATGTGTTCTAAAAACCTTTTTCCTTGTCCCCAGGTAATTTTATTAAGGGGCAAATGTATGGTATTAAAAGAAGTGAACTGTGATATGGGAATTCATTATCCCTTTACCGTAAAAATGGTCAACATGTTTCTGCTCTGCGTCCCAGATGGGTACATAGCATTCGTCAGGACCAGGATGAATAATGGGCTCCACCTTTCTACACAATGTGTATGAAAGAGTTACCACTCGAAGGACCGGGGGTGAGGATAAATACTCCCTGTGTAGTGCAGTGCTAAAAAGTGAGAGTATCCAAAGACACTATCCTACTTACTCCATGGGAGGTCGAGGGTGGAAGGGCCTACTGTGACTTTTTTGTCATTTTCAGCGCTTCCAGCAGTCTCATCTACGGTCGTCCGCTTCGCCTACCCGCCGGGAGTGATACTCTCACTTTTTAGCACTGCACTACACGGGGAGTATTTATCCTCACCCCCGGTCCTTCGAGTGGTAACTCTTTCATACACATTGTGTAGAAAGGTGGAGCCCATTATTCATCCCGGTCCTGATGAATGCTATGTACCCATCTGGGACGCAGAGCAGAAACATGTTGACCATTTTTACGGTAAAGGGATAATGAATTCCCATATCACCGTTCACTACTTTTAATACCATACATTTGCCCCTTAATAAAATTACCTGGGGACAAGTATAATGGTTTTTAGAACACATTTTCACTGATTCACGGGCCACCACTTAGTTTTAGAAGTGCATCCCTGTCTCCAGGTGTATGCCCGCCCTCTATCAAACGTAGTTTTTAGAGGGCGAGGACGGCCTATGATGAAGCATGACACCAGGTGGTGTGTGAGGCCAGTCCTTCACTTTTTGTGAGATGCCCCCACTGGACTTGCATCTCTAGAGACTCTGTAGGAACCTGTAGGAACCCCAACTAGGGACAGCCCCATTTGTGTTCAGATGTTATATAGGAGGCTGGCTAGTCCCTAGGCCCTGTGCCTCTAGTTCCCTTCCCTAGTTCAACACTAGGGCTAGTGTGTGTGACATTCTTTATTTACGACCACATGTAATATTTGCAACGTGTATAATGCTATAACTGTCTTGTATTTTTATCTCTTTATACAAATGTTATTTTGTAAAAAAAAATCACCCAGTCCTTGTAAAGCGCTCTGATACACTCGGGTCTAGCCAGCGCTATATAAAACCTTTTAAATAAATAAATAAAATAAATAAATAAAATAAATAAATAGTATGCTCAGGCTGCAGAGAGCAATCCCTGACAATGGGCTGTGCCCTGTATGGTCCATGGCCCAGGCTGTAGTAGAGATAATGTGACTATGGAATTGATGCACAGAGTACTCTCCATGTAGATCTACTGATCCTCGGATGTGGCCTAAATTAGTGTCACTGGACCATGAGTTGGCCTGAATTCACCTAGTGTTAATACAGTTGGTATGGTGCATGATGAGATCCGCAGACTAGAGACTACTGTCCATGGACCCATATTGTCACTGTGTGTCATTGCCTTAGGACCTGTGCTCGCTACGCCACCACATTCAAGCTAGCCTGGCTGATGAGGGGTGTTACCGCGAAACCGGTCCCAGGATGCTTGTTTCCGGTCCAGGGAAGACCCGGCTTGGCAGTTCTGGCTGGACTGTTCCCATAAGGAACAGGGTCAAGACTCATTTGCATATGGCTTGGTCTGAACTGGGACGGCGAAGTGAGCTAAAGAACGGTGATGGATTCAACCCAGATGTGTGACTGAGGGTGAGTGTCTGAAAAATGTCAGCGCTCCGCCCATCATCTCCTTGTGTTTGTCCCATACACACTGCCACATATGGCATACAGAGTGTTACGCGATGCAAACACTTGCAGATGTAGTAAGATGTCCAAATGAGTAAATCACATATCCACTGAGGGGGACCTTTCAGTGACACACATGCCAGCCCTTTCATTGTGACCCACATCTTGGAATGTAGTCAATGCAATGGTAGCAGTGATGTCTTGGATTGTTTGAATAAAGTAATTTGTACAGACTGTTCAGGTGTCTGTCCAGTGATGCACTAGTATTGTACCCTTCAGGAGGACATAATGGTGTAGTGTGTTACATGTTAGCACATTTTAGACCACATGTTGTGTGGGCTAAGGCTATGTGATGTCAGTGGACTGGCCTAGTCAGTATAGGCATATTCAGGATTGAGGATAGTCCTCAGATGCCTTAAATAGTGTGTAGTAATGCTTTTTGTGGTGCTTAGCATGAGTGTCTTATAGATGTAGTGTGTGCAATATAAATCAATGGTGATGCTAGCTGTCTACAACTTCGTGCCACACTAGCAAATAACCTATAGATTGCATGTCTACTCAGTCTCTTCATCTATTACATCCATACATGTCAAACCCCATCAGAAGGTGTCCATGTGGAACACCATCACTCGGAAGGTGCGGACCCTGGGGTTGCTCGCCAGCGCAGTGTTGACTGCAGGAAAAGGTGGGAGGACCTGAGACGTTGAACCCGTAGGATCGTGAAGGTCCAGCTGGGGATGTCCTCCTAAGGCAGAAGGGGCACGTGTCGGACCTTGACCTACGTAATGGCCCTCTACTGGTAGTGGCATACCCCGGACCTTGATGAGCAGTTGAGGGCCCAACAGCAGCTAGGAGGGGGTGAGTATTTGCCTGAGTGAAACATTCTGCATGACCATCTATCTTTTGTTACATGTAGCTATTTCCCTACAAAGCTTGAAGGTGACTCATGTTTCACACAATGGGAGAGTTGCTGCATGTGTAGGTCTGGTAGTAGGTACATGGTGATAACCGTTGGCTATTGTCCATGTAACCAGGAACTAAGCAGGGTCCAGTCAAATGTCAGTTTCCAAAGTTGAACAGCCACATGGCTGCCTAATGTCATAGATCACCTACATCTTTTTCTGTCATGTGTGACAGTGGTCCCAAATAGGCCACTTCTCTTCCTTGTGTATTGCGACTCATGTGATGGTGGACCACTTACTTGTGCATCGCAAACAATGCACTCCTGAGCACAACTTCCCCTTGGTAAGTGGGGATTGTACAGTATCATAAGATGGCTAACAACACTGGTGCCATGTGTGTTGATGACTACATGCTGGCATGTGTACCTTTATGTGTTGTAGTGTCATATGTACAATGGTTACATACATGATCTGAGGGTCTACAAGGTTTTTATTCTGATTGCATCACATTTGTATGTGTTGGCCAATGTGTACATGACAATGTGATGGGTATACACAGTAAATGTAACTACATACAGGTGTGTGTGGACATGGGTGGGTGAGTCAAACATACCTAATGACATTGATGGATGTCATTAGCCAGGTGAAATTGTTGAGGCAATGACACACATGGTTAGTAGACTTCCAGTAGCTTATGGCAATGTGAGTTTGCTTGTTATTGAGAAGGGTGTATTCAGTTAGGTGTGATGCACATGTGCATTTGTGGAGGGTCATTCTGTGGCCGGGGACATGCATCAAGGAGTGACATGCTGACATGTTGGGGTCATATGTATGTGTCAGCACTCAGTAGTACATTGGTATTTGTGTTTGCGAGACAAGGAAGCTACAGTGTATTCCCTTCCCTTTTGGACACGAGTAAGACCTCTTTGTGGACTTGATATTTCCTGAGCCTCCCGTACTTTCAGGTTCAAATGGCATTGACATTTGCAATATGCTAAAGGTGTGCTCACATGAACCAATCTTGACTGGGTATGTTCCTAGGCAGACTCATGTACAATGTTTCTTTGGGCTGAAATCCCACACTACTACATGTAACACCTAACATAGGGGCTGATTCCGCCCGCCATCCTAGTGGTAACGGGACCGCCCGCCTGCCATGCGGCGGTCCCGCCACCCAAATTATAATGCGACCGCCACCGCGGCGGTCGCATCTGGCATTTTAACATTGCGGCGGTTGCTGCTGGCTGCAGCACCCGCCGCAATAGGAAAATGCCATGATGTGCATGTCAATGCACAACGTGGCAGGCACCGCGCGGTGCCTGCCACCTTGTGCATGGACATGCAGGGGGTACCCCCCCACCCTCCCGGGGGCCTGCAACGGGCCCCCAAAGCAAATCCCCGCCAGCCTTTCCATGGCGGCATCGCCGCCATGGAAAGGCCGTGTAAAGCACACATCATAATATGGATGGCGGTGCCTGCTAGGCACCGCCACCATATTGTGCCTCAGCTCTGCCGGGCCGGCAATCGTAACAATTGCGGACCGGCAGAAAAGCGGCGGACGGACTTTCCGTCTGCCGCGATACCCACCGTCATCATACTATGGCAGTGGGTAAATCACGTTACGATGGCGTAACGGTCGCCACCGCCGGCCCGGCGGTGGCGAACGTTACGCCATCGTAATCACCCCCTAAGCTACTCATGTGCAGCTTTCAACTGCGTTATCTGGCAGTGGACAGATGTGAAAGTGTCGCTTGGAAAGTATGAACAGCGTGGAATGGGCACTTCCATGTCACCTTCTTCTTGGTTGTCACATATTGCTGCAACATAGGTGTAGCAGGTGCCCAGAAGTTCTACATGTTGTGGGTTAAGGACACCTGACCATTTGTTGATTGCAGGGCCTTGTGTGGATAGGTAGTAATGCATTTCATGTGAACATCCCATTTGATGACATCAGGTAACAATGGTATGCTACAAGGGCCTAGGTTGACAGGGTGATGATATCTCCTGCTACCCACATGAGTCTGGATTTGGGACAAAGTCACACATGCATTTGGAGCAGACTGTGGTTATGGCACCATTATGTGTGACTGTGCACAGGTCATGTAGCATCCATGCATGTGCTCATACCAGTGTTGGAGTCAATGTAGTAATTCTTCTATCAATCAATCAATCACGGCATTTATAGAGCGCGCTACTCACCCGGGAGGGTCTCAAGGCGCTGGGGGAGGGGGTAAGTTACTGCTCGAACAGCCAGGTCTTGAGCTGCTTCCTGAAGGCGAGATGGTCCTGGGTTCGCCGAAGGTGAGTGGGGAGGGAGTTCCAGGTCTTGGCCGCCAGGTAGGAGAAGGATCTTCCTCCGGCGGTGGTTCTGCGGATGCGTGGTACGGTGGCGAGGGCGTGGCTGGTTGATCGTAGCTGGCGTGTGGGCGTGTAGAAGGACATGCGGTCGTTGAGGTACTTTGGGCCCAGGTCGTGGAGGGCCTTGTGTGCGTGGGTGAGGAGTCTGAACGTGATTCTCTTGCTGACGGGGAGCCAGTGCAGGTCTTTCAGGTGTACGGTGATGTGGCTGTGTCGGGGGATGTCCAGGATGAGTCGTGCGGAGGCGTTCTGGATGCGCTGGAGTCTCTTTTGAAGTTCTATGTGCTGTGATCTGTGAAATTGTATAATATGTTGTGTTAGGATCTGTTTGCCCAGTGTGTTCATGTATTTGCAAATAACCTATTTCCACTATTATTTCAGCATCAACCCAGGGCTGCAGAGGAGACAAGGCAGAGACCTTTGGAGAAGCAGCTGGCCGCAGTGGTTCCCATCGTGCCAGTGACACAGAGGGAACCAGTGGCACAGAGAGTGATGGGAGTGCCATGGAGGAGCCAGACGACACATCAGCATCATCATCATCTAAGTCAAGCTCCAGTGGGTACTCCTTGGTGGTTGCGGACCCCCCTGGGATTGTGTCCGCAGCATTGATGTCCACCACTCCACCTTCTATCTCCACCCTCCCTGCTGCTCTCAGCCAGCTATCGGGGCCCACTCCCCTAAGATGGGAGGAGTCTCCTTTGCACCAGGCACCTCACCCCCTGTCTCCCCTGCTGCCCTGAGTTTGGAGGCAATTGACACCCTGAGGCATATCTCTCTAAGTCAGCCTGCAGTGCTGAATGCCAGATGCAAAGCCACCAACAAACGCAGATGGTGTTGTACCTGAAAGGCATTCACACTGACATGTCTTCCCTACAGAGATCTTTTCAGGCTCTGGCTTCCACACAACTGCAGCCTTCCACCAGTTCCAGCTTTTCACCCCACCTTCTGCCTCTTCTCCATCCACAATCCAAAATCCCTATTCTCTTGCCTACCTAAAGCACATGCACACATAAGCATGCATTCACCTCAAAATCCACATGTAGCACCAAACAACAGAAACACAAGAAAAAAGACAGACACACAACCACTTACCAGGCAGTTGACCTCCTCACCACCGCAGCCAGTGACATACACCCAGACACCACATGCACTGCACCACATACATCCATACCACACATAGATCCAGACACCACACCAGCAGACTTAGCCACTACACACATACAGGCAGACACCACACCACCAGACACAGCCACTATACACATACAGGCAGACACCACACCACCAGACACAGGTGCAATATGGATTGTGGCCTTGGCTGGTTGCTTTCCAGGAGTCCCCCTGGTCTGGGTAACCCAAATCTGCATGGAGTCTGCAGCCTTTAAATGTATGACACTGTGGTATGTGGTAATCCCATTTACCCAACTTTCCTTTTTCATGTGGGTGATATGTGAAGGCCCATTACAGTGCTTTAGCAGTGGAAGTGTGTTTTTTTTCCTGAGACATCCATACTGATGTATTTTTGATGTCACAACAGGACCTAGCTTATGAGCAATGTGATGGTGTCACAGAAGATGATTGCTATGTTATTCATGAGGAGGTGCTTTTTTGTGACACTGTTTATTGCACACATCAGTACACCAGCTTCTGTGATGTGCACACATGTAAAGCTTGCGAAGGTGTTCCTGTACATTGTCACTGACCTGGACATAGAGGGCATCATGCAGATATGATGGGAACATACATTATGTGATGTTGTGTACAAAGACCCACAGAATATGTTTGGACCAGGCAAACAACACCTCTAGCCTTCTCAACAGTGTTGTGGCTCCAGGGGCGGAGGGTGTATGTATTGTCAAAACCCCATGATTGATGTACGGATGAGACAAAGTTGGCTACTAGTGATTTCCGTCACATGATGTGCAGTGTCTGTAGATTTTCAACAGTGATGTTTGACCTGCCCACACTGACACATACACATGCTCTCTGCCTTCTATGTTGTGGTAGAAATGTACAGTGTGGTGAATTTTGTGTTTCATTGTGTTGTTTGTCTTCTCCACAAGAGGACTTTGAGTGGGGTGGCTGTACTGGGGGAGGGGGGGTTCTCTCACAGGGGCAGGGCTGATGTACATGAGGGCATGGCTTACAAGTATGTAAGCTGTACATCTGTGATAGGCATATTATTCCACATAAACAATATATTCCTACTTCTGTCATTGCACAACATCAAGTTATCTGATACAATGAGTTACATTGCACCTACAAAATGCCAGGGCTATTGGATTTGCCAATGGTTGATCATTTCATTAATTATTGGAGCAACAAATGTGACTTCATTGCATAATACTATGATAATGCTACAGTTCTGACCTGAGTATTATGAGTCTCCATGCTGTTACATCAGTGGCAGTGGAAGGGGGTACTGCTGCAGAGTTGAATTCAATTTGCACACTGAGGGTGAGTGCACATATGGAGAGCCTAATGGAAATCGTATCTGCATCTGTTTATTCGACTCCCGTCCACTTCAAGCCCTGCTGCACAAATCTCACTACTCGCTCTTTCCACTGTCCCTTCAGGCCCCCCCATGTTGCATGAAATATGTATTGGCAAGATGTCCCAGCGTGATGACTTGGAAACATGTTGCTCACACACCGCCACTAATACTAACCAAGCTATGCCCCTGCTTTTCCATGGCGGTGCATTGATTTGCTGACGACTCCATGTACACAGGGTAGGTGTGAGAATTACTGGTGGTTGCTTCCACGACCATGTTGATTTTGAGCGTCATCGAGCAGGTACAGCAGCGGCAGGGTGTGTACGATAGGGTCCATGTCAGCACAGGACATGAGAAGCTGTGCATAGGTGAGTGTCAGCCTTCTTTCCCTTCCTTTCTACCACCTCTGATGAGGTGGTTCGGCTGCCATGGTCGGCTCGTCGGAAAGGCGCATCATAATTGGACAGGCAGTTCGTAAGGTGGTCTGTTCTCTGACTGGCTCCATTGGTCCTTTCTGATGTCACTGCAGTCGAAATTTCCTGGGTGGGCCTGTGACTGGGTTTCTGAGTGGCGCTATGGGTCTGTGAGTGAGTGTGTGAGTAGGTGTGTGAGTGGCGTTGTAGGTCTGTGAGTGGGTGTGTGAGTGCCTGTCTGTGTCTCTGAGTGGGTGTGTGAGTGGTGCTATGGATTTTGCGCATTTGCATACTTAGGGTATTTAAATGGGAGAACCATGGACTCTGCTCTCACCAGGAGACGACAAGAAAGAAACCACTGGTCACAGTCACTACAGATCAAATTATTAGATCAATGATGCTTTCACCTACATTAAGGATTTCAGATTGTTTTTCAACATGGAATACAAGAGAAAACATATTTGATTTGCCTTCGCCAAGCCCAAGAAGTTATGAACGTGTGTGCTTTACTGAAGTGGACCTTCAGCTGGGGCACCTGGTATGTTTATATTTGTAGGTGCTTCCACTTGAGGTTTAATTTCTGTGAAATGTGCTCCAGGGACAGAATGGAATCTCATTTTTTCCCAGAAGAGTCCCTAGTTTTGCTGGAAACGTCTATCCAACTGGAGTACTTTCATCTGATTAATAAGTAAGTTCTACCTCTATTGATAAACATAGGGAGCTGCTGGAAATGCAGTTCCCTGCATGAGAGAGCAATACTTTCATCTCTTTCCCTCCCCGTAGAAATGTGGGCAGGGAAAGAGATGAAAACTCTGCTTTCAGCAAGCGGGAGAGGTTTGACAGCTCCTGCTTGCTGTCACAGCTCCGCCAAGCAAAAACAAACAGCTATTTCCTGACGGTGGACACCTCAGGAGATAGCAGGAGCCGGCACTGGGGGGTGGATGTCCCCAGGGCCTTATACCACTTAGACACCCTCCTTTGTAATGCAAGAGCCAGCAGCAGGGAGGTGGTGGTCCCCCAGGCCATATATGGCCATGGAGGGGGGGCCATGTGGCCATCCTCCTTCTTTTTTGCAAAAATAATTGGCCCAGCGGAGGTGCTGGTTCCAGCAGACCCCCTCAGTTTGTTTATTGTAGCCCTGGGAAGGTGGTGATCACCAGAGAACCCGGGGGTTCACACGGTTCTTCTTATCAATTTTTGTATATAGTCCATGGGTGGTGGTGGTCCTTGGGGCGCAGGGGCATCTGCGCAGCGCCCTGGCTTAAGATTGCATTAGCCCCAGGGAGGTGGTGATCCAAATTGCAAACACACCATCAATCAATCTGATCCAAAGTACCACACACTCATCAAAAACAGTCAGGTTACTGACCAGCTGCTCCTCCTACCAGCCTTTGAACAAGTTCACGTAGCTGGGGGTGAAGGAGGTGCCCATCACGATACCCTGGGTCTGTTTGTACCATGCTTTTTGCAATAGGGACATCTATTGGTCACCTAGTGTAAGTGCACCATGATATGTGCCACAGGGAACAGTTCAATCAAGTGTGGATAAGTTTTATAGTAATTACACATCACTTATACTTTGATTGCTTACAGCAGGGGTATGTTTGACGGCAGTCTCCCCCTTGGGTTTAGTATGGAACCATTTGTTATTTTCAGCTTCCTACTGAAGTGAAATAAATCAATTCGATTCTGCACGTAGATTAAGTCAGTTGATGGACAAAAGGACAAACCTAAAGAGAGTAGTTCCACTTCTTCTTTAGACACTGTACGCTCAGAAAGAGTGTCATGTTCATTAGGCCTGGGCGTTGAACTCCGCTCCGTTCGCGGAGTTTGCAGAGTTTTCTGCACTCCGCACTCTGCGGAGCTCGCAGAGTGCAAGAAAACCCCCCCTTCGCGTAGTGAGGCGGAGTCTTTTCCCCGCTCGCAAACGGTAAGTTCGCGAGCGCGAGCTGCAGCTCTGGTAGAATTTGTACCCGAGCTGCAGAAAGACCAGCGCGAACAGCAGTTCGCACAACACTTCGCCACTTGTGGAACTTTGCTGAGTTTTTTGTAACTTCACGAAGTTCCGCGTAGCAAAACTCAGCGAACTATGCCCAGGCTTAATGTTCATGATGCCTGCTGTGTGCCCTCTTCATGATTCCTATGGGGGGTCTTGTTTTCTTTTATTCTGGGCTTGTTTTGTCCTCTATTTCCTTTGAAGCCTCTACCACTTCATCTTCAAAAGCTTTGTTTGGGCACCAGCTCTGTACTGCCCTGATTTAGGAGCGGGAACTTCTTTAAAATTTCCTGAATCTGAGTTGTGTTTTAATGTCAATGTTAGTGCTAGTGCTGGCAGCATCAAGAGTATGGGCAAAGAACTATTTGCTTTGTGCCTAGACATGTTCCTGTCAAATGTATTTTGGTATCATTACTTGTCATGCACATATATTTATATATATATATATATATTCACTGAAAAAACCATAGGTTTTAGGGACAGTTATAGTTAGTTGGACATTGCACTCGTACAAAACCCGTGAAATTCCCCGTTATAGTTAGTCCAGCTAACTATAACTCGCGCCCCGCAATGCACTGCTGATGACGTCACATATTACATCACTCATGACATGGTCAGTGACATCACTGATGACATCACTGATGACATCTCAAATGACATCACTGATGACATCATCCAGTGACTGTGTGTTTCTGTAAAGTTTAAATATGTTTAATATATATAGGGAAAGGTGTATTGAAGAATGAGTGGGTGTATAAGTGTCTGAATGGATGATTTAGTACGTGAGTGACTGACTCTACAAGTGAGTGATTAAACGTATCTTACTGAATGCATGGGTTAGTGACTAAACTGTGCGAATGTCTGTATCCGTCTGTTTGTTGGTGTGTAAGTGGATGCATGGATTTGCGACTAGCTACATGAGTGTCTATATGGGTTATTGATTGGTTCTCTGAGTATCTGTATGGCTGCCTGAGTGTTTGTGTGGGTGGGGTGTGTGTGACTCTATACATAGATGTGTGAGTGGGTGATTCACTGGGTGCATAATTTCAAGAGTGCATCTGTGATGGACTGCTTGGGTGGGTGAGTGTGTGTATGGGTGTGTTAGTGAGTGAATGTATATCTCAGTGGTACATGTGCGAGTAACTACATATGTAAAAGGCAGTATATATGTGTGTTAGAGTATTTAAATGGCTATAAGTGAGAGTGTGTTATTGTGAGAGTGGCTGTATGGATGCGTGTGTGCTTGTATCAGTTATTGTATCAGAGCGTAAGAATGT
>CAWUFW010027233.1:0-28098 GCA_963921515.1 Calotriton arnoldi | reverse complement strand
AGTACTGACACCGACCGCCATCGTAATCGGCCCCTAAGTTTTTTGCATGACTGACTAGGTGTGTGAGTACCTCCATGGATGAGTGGCGGTGTGTGAGTTTTTATATAGGTGTATGAGTGCATATGATAGTCCTGTACTGAGTGACTAAGTATGAGTGACTGTACGGGTGAGTGAGTGGATGTGTGTGTAGACCTAAGAATCAGTGAGTGGGTATGTAGTTTTTGGTGTTGGAGTGTCTATGGTTTTGAGAATGGCAGTCTGTAATTTAGAGTGGGTGTATCAAAAGTTATATTAGGGTGTGAGAAGATGCATGAAATTATCACATGGATGATGTCATCAGTGATGTCATTTGAGATGTCATCAGTGATGTCATCAGTGATGTCACTGACCATGTCATGAGTGATGTAATATGTGACGTCATCAGCAGTGCATTGCGGGGCGCGAGTTATAGTTAGCTGAACTAACTATAACGGGGGAATTTCTATGGTTTTGTACGAGTGAAATGTCCAACTAACTATAACTGTCCCTAAAACCTATGGTTTTTCAGTGAATTTCAAAGGTTTTTTAAATGCTAATTTCTCACTATAACGTGTCTGAAACCTATGGTTTTTTCAGTGAATTTCAAAGGTTTTTTAAATGCTAATTTCTAACTATAACGTGCCTGAAACCTATGATTTTTTAAGTGAATTTCAAAGGTTTTTTTAACTGCTAGTTTCTAACTATGCCTACAGAGGTAGAACATGTGAAGAAAGAAGAAAAAACGCACAGAAAGAAGCAAAAGATGTGCAGAAAGAACCAACAGAGGAGCAGAAAGAGGCCTTGTTGCAAAATCATCCTGTGCCCACAACTTTTTCAGACGGGTACTGGTGGTAACTGACTCTGACTAACCAGAGCCAGTGCTATGCTAAAAGACACTTAGAATACAGTGAAAACACCTACATACACTAGGGAACACTATGCGTTGGGGTACCCCTGTGATTAGCATGACCTCCTCTGCAAGTCCCTAGTACATAATAGGGCAGGGGGATTAAAACTACCTCTTAAAACGCGCTACAGGGCGCGTTTGCACAGTGGTGAAGGGAGGGGGTGCCTGAGGTGACATGTGTGCAAACGCACCCCATGGCGCGTTTTAAGTTGCGGGATTAAGTCCCTTGAATTCTGAGGGTCCCTGGGGCCCAACTAGCCCCCAGGTACCTACAGTTAGGACCACAGAGCTGAGTTGCAGAGAGGCGTTCCGAGGCCACGCACCTTTTTCACCTCTCTGCAACGCAACTCTGTTGTGCTTACTGAAGGTACCTGGTGGGCTAGTTGGCCCCCAGGGTCCCTCAGGATTCAAAGGGAATTAATTCCCCAACTTAAAACGCACCACAGGGCGTGTTTGCGCACATGTCACCTGAGGCCCCGCCCCCTCCCTTCACCACTGTGCAAACGCACCCCGTGGTGCGTTTTAAGTTGGGGGATTAGGTCACTTTGAATCCTGACGGTCCCTCGGGCCCAACTAGCCCACTAGGTACTTCCAGTAAGCACCACAGGCCTGCGTTGCAACGCCTGTAACAAATTGTGCAGTTGTGTTTAGGTAGTGAAGAGGGTCGTGCTGGGGGTAGTGTTTTAGGGTTTAGGGTAGTGCAGTGGTGTTTGTGTAGTGTAGGGGGTCATGCTGGGGGTAGATTTAGGGTTTAGGGTAGTGCAGTGGTGTTTGGGTAGTGTAGGGAGTCGTGCTGGGGGAGTGTTTTAGGGTTTAGGGTAGTGCAGTGGTGTTTGGGTAGTGTAGGGGGTCGTGCTGGGGGTAGTGTTTTAGGGTTTAGGGTAGTGCAGTGGTGTTTGGGTAGTGTAGGGGGTCGTGCTGGGGGTAGTGATTTAGGGTAGTGCAGTGGTGTTTGGGTAGTGTAGGGGGTACTGCTGGGGGTAGTGTTTTAGGGTTTAGGTTAGTGCAGTGGTGTTTGGGTAGTGTAGGGGTACTGCTGGGGGTAGTGTTTTAGGGTTTAAGGTAGTGCAGTGGTGTTTGTGTAGTGTAGGGGGTAGTGTTTTAGGGTTTAGGGTAGTGCAGTGGTGTTTGTGTAGTGTAGGAGGTCGTGTTTTAAGGTTTAGGGTAGTGCAGTGGTCTTTGGGTAGTGTAGGGAGTCATGCGGGGTAGTGTTTTAGGGTTTAGGGTAGTGTAGGGGGTCATGCGGGGGTAGTGTTTTAGGGATTAGGGTAGTGCATTGGTGTTTGGGTAGTGTAGGGGGTCATGCGGGGGTAGTGTTTTAGGGTTTAGGGCAGTGCAGTGGTGTTTGGGTAGTGTAGGGGGTCGTGCTGGGGGAGTGTTTTAGGGTTTAGGGCAGTGCAGTGGTGTTCGGGTAGTGTAGGGGGTCATGCTGGGGGAGTGTTTTAGGGTTTAGGGCAGTGCAGTGGTGTTCGGGTAGTGTAGGGGGTCGTGCTGGGGGAGTGTTTGAGGGTTTAGGGCAGTGCAGTCGTGTTCGGGTAGTGTAGGAGGTTGTGCTGGGGGTAGTATTTTAGGGTTTAGGGTTGTGCAGTGGTGTTCGGGTAGTGTAGGGGGTCGTGCTGGGGGTAGTGTTCTAGGGTTTAGGGCAGTACAGTGGTGTTTGGGCAGTGTAGGGGGTAATGCTGGGGTGGTGTTTTAGGGTTTAGGGCAGTGCAGTGGTGTTCGGGCAGTGTAGGGGGTCATGCTGGGGGTGGTGTTTCAGGGTTTAGGGCAGTGCAGTGGTGTTCGGGCAGTGTAGGGGGTGGTGTTTCAGGGTTTAGGGCAGTGCAGTGGTGTTCGGGCAGTGTAGGGGGTCGTGCAGGGGGTGGTGTTTCAGGGTTTAGGGCAGTGGTGTTCGGGCAGTGTAGGGGGTCGTGCTGGGGGTGGTGTTTCAGGGTTTGGGGCAGTGCAGTGGTGTTCAAGCAGTAAAGGGGGTCGGGCTGGGGGTGGTGTTTCAGGGTTTAGGGCAGTGCAGTGGTGTTCGGGCAGTGTAGGGGGCGGTGCAGGGGTGGTGTTTCAGGGTTTAGGGCAGTGCAGTGGTGTTCGGGCAGTGTAGGGGGTGCTGCAGGGGGTGGTGTTTCAGGGTTTAGGGCAGTGCAGTGGTGTTCGGGCAGTGTAGGGGGTCATGCAGGGGGTGGTGTTTCAAGGTTTAGGGCAGTGCAGTGGTGTTCGGGCAGTGTAGGGGGTCGTGCTGGGGCTGGTGTTTCAGGGTTTAGGGCAGTACAGTGGTGTTCGGGCAGTGTAGGGGGTCGTGCTGGGGCTGGTGTTTCAGGGTTTAGGGCAGTGCAGTGGTGTTCGGGCAGTGTAGGGGGTCGTGCTGTGGCTGGTGTTTCAGGGTTTAGGGCAGTGCAGTGGTGTTCGGGCAGTGTAGGTGGTCGTGCTGGGGCTGGTGTTTCAGGGTTTAGGGCAGTGCAGTGGTGTTCGGGCAGTGTAGGGGGTCATGCTGGGGCTGGTGTTTCAGGGTTTAGGGCAGTGCAGTGGTGTTCGGGCAGTGTAGGGGGTCTTGCTGGGGCTGGTGTTTCAGAGTCTAGGGCAGTGCAGTGGTGTTCGGGCAGTGTAGGGGGTCTTGCTGGGGCTGGTGTTTCAGGGTTTAGGGCAGTGCAGTGGTGTTCGGGCAGTGTAGGGGGTCGTGCTGGGGGTGGTGTTTCAGGGTTTAGGGCAGTGCAGTGGTGTTTGGGCAGTGTAGGGGGTCATGGGGGGCTAGTGTTTCAGGATTTAGGGCAGAGCAATGGTGTTCAGGCAGTGTAGGGGGTTTTGCTGGAGGTGGTGTTTCAGGGTTTAGGGCAGTGCAGTGGTGTTCATGCAGTGTAGGGGGTGGTGTTTCAGGGTTTAGGGTAGTGGTGTTCAGGCAGTGTAGGGGGTCTTGCTGGGGTTGATGTTTCAGGGTTTAGGGCAGTGCAGTGGTGTTCGGGCAGTGTAGGGGGTCGTGCTGGGGGTGGTGTTTCAGGGTTTAGGGCAGTGCAGTGGTGTTCCGGCAGTGTAGGAGGTCGTGCAGGGGGTGGTGTTTCAGGGTTTAGGGCAGTGCAGGGGTGTTCGGGCAGTGTAGGGGGTCGTGCTGGGGGTGGTGTTTCAGGGTTTAGGGCAGTGCAGTGGTGTTCGGGCAGTGTAGGGTGTCGTGCTGAGGGGTGGTGTTTCAGGGTTTAGGGCAGTGCAGTGGTGTTCGGGCAGTGTAGGGGGTCGTGCAGGGGCTGGTGTTTCAGGGTTTAGGGCAGTGCAGTGGTGTTTGGGCAGTGTAGGGGGTCGTGCAGGGGGTGGTGTTTCAGGGTTTAGGGCAGTGCAGTGGTGTTCGGCCAGTGTAGGTGGTCTTGCTGGGGGTGGTGTTTCAGGCTTTAGTGCAGTGGTGTTCGGGCAGTGTAGGGGGTCTTGCTGGGGGTGGTGTTTCAGGGTTTAGGGCAGTGCAGTGGTGTTCGGGCAGTGTAGGGGGTCTTGCTGGGGCTGGTGTTTCAGAGTTTAGGGCAGTGCAGTGGTTTTCGGGCAGTGTAGGCGGTCGTGCTGGGGCTGGTGTTTCAGGGTTTAGGGCAGTGCAGTGGTGTTCGGGCAGTGTACGGGGTTGTGCTGGGGCTGGTGTTTCAGGGTTTAGGGCAGTGCAGTGGTGTTCGGGCAGTGTATTGGGTTGTACTGGGGGTGGTGTTTCAGGGTTTAGGGTAGTGCAGTGGTGTTAGGGCAGTGTAGCGGGTCGTGCTGGGGCTGGTGTTTCATGGTTTAGGGCAGTGCAGTGGTGTTCGGGCAGTGTAGGGGGTCGTGCTGGGGGTGGTGTTTCAGGGTTTAGGGCAGTGCAGTGGTGTTCAGGCAGTGTAGGGGGTGGTGTTTCAGGGTTTAGGGCAGTGCAGTGGTGTTCGGGCAGAGTAGGGGGTCGTGCAGGGGGTGGTGTTTCAGGGTTTAGGGCAGTGGTGTTCGGGCAGTGCAGGGGGTCGTGCTGGGGGTGGTGTTTCAGGGTTTGGGGCAGTGCAGTGGTGTTCGAGCAGTAAAGGGGGTCGTGCTGGGGGTGGTGTTTCAGGGTTTAGGGCAGTGCAGTGGTGTTCGGGCAGTGTAGGGGGCGGTGCAGGGGGTGGTGTTTCAGGGTTTAGGGCAGTGCAGTGGTGTTCGGGCAGTGTAGGGGGTCGTGCTGGGGCTGGTGTTTCAGGGTTTAGGGCAGTGCAGTGGTGTTCGGGCAGTGTAGGGGGTCGTGCTGTGGCTGGTGTTTCAGGGTTTAGGGCAGTGCAGTGGTGTTCGGGCAGTGTAGGTGGTCGTGCTGGGGCTGGTGTTTCAGGGTTTAGGGCAGTGCAGTGGTGTTCAGGCAGTGTAGGGGGTCATGCTGGGGCTGGTGTTTCAGGGTTTAGGGCAGTGCAGTGGTGTTCGGGCAGTGTAGGGGGTCTTGCTGGGGCTGGTGTTTCAGAGTCTAGGGCAGTGCAGTGGTGTTCGGGCAGTGTAGGGGGTCTTGCTGGGGCTGGTGTTTCAGGGTTTAGGGCAGTGCAGTGGTGTTCGGGCAGTGTAGGGGGTCGTGCTGGGGGTGGTGTTTCAGGGTTTAGGGCAGTGCAGTGGTGTTTGGGCAGTGTAGGGGGTCATGCTGGGGCTAGTGTTTCAGGATTTAGGGCAGAGCAATGGTGTTCAGGCAGTGTAGGGGGTTTTGCTGGAGGTGGTGTTTCAGGGTTTAGGGCAGTGCAGTGGTGTTCGTGCAGTGTAGGGGGTGGTGTTTCAGGGTTTAGGGTAGTGGTGTTCAGGCAGTGTAGGGGGTCTTGCTGGGGTTGATGTTTCAGGGTTTAGGGCAGTGCAGTGGTGTTCGGCCAGTGTAGGTGGTCTTGCTGGGGGTGGTGTTTCAGGCTTTAGTGCAGTGGTGTTCGGGCAGTGTAGGGGGTCTTGCTGGGGGTGGTGTTTCAGGGTTTAGGGCAGTGCAGTGGTGTTCGGGCAGTGTAGGGGGTCTTGCTGGGGCTGGTGTTTCAGGGTTTAGGGCAGTGCAGTGGTTTTCGGGCAGTGTAGGTGGTCGTGCTGGGGCTGGTGTTTCAGGGTTTAGGGCAGTGCAGTGGTGTTCGGGCAGTGTACGGGGTTGTGCTGGGGCTGGTGTTTCAGGGTTTAGGGCAGTGCAGTGGTGTTCGGGCAGTGTAGGGGGTCGTGCTGGGGGTGGTGTTTCAGGGTTTAGGGCAGTGCAGTGGTGTTCGGGCAGTGTAGGGGGTCGTGCTGGGGCTGGTGTTTCATGGTTTAGGGCAGTGCAGTGGTGTTCGGGCAGTGTAGGGGGTCGTGCTGGGGGTGGTGTTTCAGGGTTTAGGGCAGTGCAGTGGTGTTCGGGCAGTGTAGGGGGTCATGCTGGGGGTGGTGTTTCAGGGTTTAGGGCAGTGCAGTGGTGTACGGGCAGTGTAGGGGGTCTTGCTGGGGGTGGTGTTTCAGGGTTTAGGGCAGTGGTGTTCGGGCAGTGTAGGGGGTCTTGCTGGGGGTAGTGTTTCGGGGTTTAGGGCAGTGCAGTGGTGTTCGTGCAGTGTAGGGGGTCGTGCTGGGGGTGGTGTTTCAGGGTTCAGGGCAGTGCAGTAGTGTTCGGGCAGTGTAGGGGATCGTGCAGGGGGTGGTGTTTCAGGGTTTAGGGCAGTGCAGTGGTGTTTGGGCAGTGTAGGGGGTCGTGCTGGGGGTGGTGTTTCAGGGTTTAGGGCAGTGCAGTGGTGTTCGGGCAGTGTAGGGGGTCGTGCAGCGGGTGGTGTTTCAGGGTTTAGGGCAGTGCAGTGGTGTTCGGGCAGTGTAGGGGTCGTGCTGGGGCTGGTGTTTCAGGGTTTAGGGCAGTGCAGTGGTGTTCGGGCAGTGTAGGGGGTCTTGCTGGGGGTGGTGTTTCAGGGTTTAGGGCAGTGGTGTTCGGGCAGTGTAGGGGGTCTTGCTGGGGGTGGTGTTTCACGGTTTAGGGCAGTGCAGTGGTGGTCGGGCAGTGTAGGGGGTCTTCCTGGGGGTAGTGTTTCAGGGTTTAGGGCAGTGCAGTGGTGTTCGTGCAGTGTAGGGGGTCGTGCTGGGGATGGTGTTTCAGGGTTTAGGGCAGTGCAGTAGTGTTCGGGCAGTGTAGGGGGTCGTGCAGGGGGTGGTGTTTCAGGGTTTAGGGCAGTGCAGTGGTGTTCGGGCAGTGTAGGGGGTCATGCTGGGGGTGGTGTTTCAGGGTTTAGGGCAGTGCAGTGGTGTTCGGGCAGTGTAGGGGGTCGTGCTGGGGGTGGTGTTTCAGGGTTTAGGGCAGTGGTGTTCGGGCAGTGTAGGGGGTCTTGCTGGGGGTGATGTTTCAGGGTTTAGGGCAGTGCAGTGGTGTTCGGGCAGTGTAGGGGGTCGTGCTGGGGGTGGTGTTTCAGGGTTCAGGGCAGTGCATTAGTGTTCGGGCAGTGTAGGGGATCGTGCAGGGGGTGGTGTTTCAGGGTTTAGGGCAGTGCAGTGGTGTTTGGGCAGTGTAGGGGGTCGTGCTGGGGGTGGTGTTTCAGGGTTTAGGGCAGTGCAGTGGTGTTCGGGCAGTGTAGGGGGTCGTGCAGCGGGTGGTGTTTCAGGGTTTAGGGCAGTGCAGTGGTGTTCGGGCAGTGTAGGGGTCGTGCTGGGGCTGGTGTTTCAGGGTTTAGGGCAGTGCAGTGGTGTTCGGGCAGTGTAGGGGGTCTTGCTGGGGGTGGTGTTTCAGGGTTTAGGGCAGTGGTGTTCGGGCAGTGTAGGGGGTCTTGCTGGGGGTGGTGTTTCACGGTTTAGGGCAGTGCAGTGGTGGTCGGGCAGAATAGGGGGTCTTCCTGGGGGTAGTGTTTCAGGGTTTAGGGCAGTGCAGTGGTGTTCGTGCAGTGTAGGGGGTCGTGCTGGGGATGGTGTTTCAGGGTTTAGGGCAGTGCAGTAGTGTTCGGGCAGTGTAGGGGGTCGTGCAGGGGTGGTGTTTCAGGGTTTAGGGCAGTGCAGTGGTGTTCGGGCAGTGTAGGGGGTCGTGCTGGAGGTGGTGTTTCAGGGTTTAGGGCAGTGCAGTGGTGTTCGGGCAGTGTAGGGGGTCGTGCTGGGGGTGGTGTTTCAGGGTTTAGGGCAGTGGTGTTCGGGCAGTGTAGGGGGTCTTGCTGGGGGTGATGTTTCAGGGTTTAGGGCAGTGCAGTGGTGTTCGGGCAGTGTAGGAGGTCTTGCTGGGGGTAGTGTTTCAGGGTTTAGGGCAGTGCAGTGGTGTTCCGGCAGTGTAGGGGTCATGCTGGGGGTGGTGTTTCAGGGTTTAGGGCAGTGCAGTGGTGTTCAGGCAGTGTAGGGGGTCGTGAAGGGGTGGTGTTTCAGGGTTTAGGGCAGTGCAGTGGTGTTCGGGCAGTGTAGGGGGTCGTGCTAGGGTATGTGTTTCAGGGTTTAGGGCAGTGCAGTGGTGTTCGGGCAGTGTAGGGGGTCGTGCTGGGGGCAGTGTTTTAGGGTTTAGGGTAGTGCAGTGGTGCTTGTGTAGTGTAGGGGGTCGTGCTGGGGGTAGTGTTTTAGGGTTTAGGGTAGTGCAGTGGTGTTTGTGTAGTGTAGAAGGTCATGTTTTAGGGTAGTGCAGTGGTGTTTGGGTAGTGTAGGGGGTCGTGCTGGGGGTAGTGTTTTAGGGTTTAGGGTAGTGCAGTGGTGTTTGTGTAGTGTAGAAGGTCATGTTTTAGGGTAGTGCAGTGGTGTTTGTGTAGTGTAGGGGGTCATGCTGGGGGTAGTGTTTTAGGGTTTAGGATAGTGCAGTGGTGCTTGTGTAGTGTAGGGGGTCGTGCTGGGGTAGTGTTTTAGGGTTTAGGGTAGTGCAGTGGTGTTTTTGTAGTGTAGGGGAGACATGTTTTAAGATGCAACGCTCCAATACCTGACCAGTCTGCACTACATAAAACTGCAAAAAAACTAAAAATAAAAAGTGTTTTGCACACTTTTGTCATTGGGCTATATGTGGGCTACATCTGGGTAATATTTGTGCTACATTTGGGCTCTTTTTTCACTGGTGGCCATCTTGGAAGACTTCTTTGTTATGAAGTTTCCTAATTTCCTCATTTACTGCAGTCTCCTCAGTAGGAAATACTTTCAGTTTTTTACTTTGATTCCATCAAGAAGGCATTCAGATGTGTCACACATTTGCCATAAATTCAGAATGTTATTACTCTAGTTGTTCATTAGATCACTGTAGTAAAGCTACTGCTCACCAAGGAGTTAACTGGAAGTCTACTGCTGGTATTGAAAGTGATTGTTTCAGTCTGCATGTCAGAATTTTCTAATGAAATAGAAGAGGATTTGAGCTCTCACTTAAAACATGCACTAAATTTTCTTTTTGCAGCACTAACCATAATTTCTTTTTAAATTAAATGTTTTAAGTGTTACCAGTTTATTCCAATCAAGATGGCTTCAGGTGTGCCATACTTTTGTCATAAGTAAGGCTGTTAGCACTCTAGTTGTTCTTTAGAACACTCTGGGAAGCTGCAGTAGAACACAAAGGCATCAACTGACAGGCTGCTCCTGTTGAAATATAACAGGAAGATATTTGAGAACACACTTGAAACATGTCCTAATTTTTCTTTCTACAGCACTAACCATAATTTCTGTGACAAAATGAACCCCATCATTTTGTTCCTTTTTAAATTAAATGTTTTAAGTGTTACCAGTTTATTCCAATCAAGATGACTTCAGGTGTGCCATACGTTTGTCATAAGTAAGACAGTTAGCGCTCTAGTTGTTCTTTAGAACACTCTGGGAAGCTGCAGTAGAACACAAAGGCATCAACTGACAGGCTGCTCCTGTTGAAATATAACAGGAAGATATTTGAGATCACACTTGAAACATGTCCTAATTTTTCTTTCCAGAGCACTAACCATAATTTCTATGACAAGATGAACCCCATCATTTTGTTCCTTTTTAAATTAAATGTTTTAAGTGTTACCAGTTTATTCCAATCAAGATGGCTTCAGGTGTGCCATACTTTTGTCATAAGTAAGGCTGTTAGCACTCTAGTTGTTCTTTAGAACACTCTGGGAAGCTGCAGTAGAACACAAAGGAATCAACTGACAGTCTCTGCCCTTGTTGGATGTACATGTTTTACTGAGAATGTCAGACTTCATTCTCACATGACTGAGAAAGATAATGTGAATTTACAGAAAATATGCTCTCATTTTAGCTTCTGGGGCACCTTCCAAAACTGTATGGGACAAGCATGTGAAAATAGTTTTCTCTCAAACATGATTCATGATATCCCAGCAGAAGGTTTTTCACAGGTTAAAATCACCTTAGAACACACCACAATTCCTGAAATTAGTATGGTACCATCAACAAATGAATTCTAATGTAACTAAAGTCTGTTATCACCCTTTATAGTTCTCCTTTTGGTAACCCTCAAAATCTTCGATTCACTACAATGCATTTCAATGGGGTACTATCATTTATATTGGTCCCAAGATGGCTGCCAGCAATTCCAGGATGAAGTGCTGACAGCCAATCAGATCTCACGATGACATGTGTGGTTAGGCTCCGCCCAGATATATATGTGTTTTTACTTTTGATTTTCTCAGCAACTACTGAACGGATTTACACCATTTAACAAAAAGGGTTCTTTTTGAACCAAGAACTACCTCTTTGCCAAATTTGGTGTAATTCCGTTCAGCAGTTCGGGCTGTAGCCTTGCATAAAGTTTCCTATGGGAAATTGATTTTTTGACTCTTATTTTTTTAATTTCTCCGCAACTACTGAACGGATTTACACCATTTAACAAAAGGGTTCTTTCTGAACCAAGAACTACCTCTTTGCCAAATTTGGTGTAATTCCGTTCAGCAGTTCGGGCTGTAGCCGTGTCTAAAGTTTCCTATGGGAAAATGAATGGGGAAAACACGTTTTGGGACCCCCTTTTTCTCGGCCCCCGCTTGACGAATCACCCTGAGACTTTCAGGGTAGGAGTGGACCGGAGCGGGCCATAAAGTTTGAAAATTTCGCAAGATTCGTCAACCGACGCAAGAGTTATTTCAAATAGAATGTCGCGGATTTCCTATGGAAAATAGGTCCTAACTATAACTATCTACTGGCGACCGCCAGAAGATAATATATATATATATATAGATATATATATATATATATATATATATATATATGTATATATATATATAGTGGCAAGTGTATCATGAGTATGAGTTTTTGGGTGGCAAGGGTATTTTTAGGGTTTATGGTGGGTGTAGGTTTTTGGGTGGCAAGGGCATTTTTTACATTTTGGGTGGGAATGGGTTTTTGGGTGGCAAGGGTAATTTTAGGGTGGGTATGGGTTTTTGGGTGGCAAGTGTATTTTTAGGGTTAAGGGTGGGTATGGGTTTTTGGGTAGAAAGGGTAATTTGAGGGTTTAGGGTGGGCATGGTTTTTGGGTGGCAAGGGTAATTTTAGGATTTCGGGTGGGTATGGGTTTTTGGGATTGCAAGGGTATTTTTAGGGTTTAGGGTGGGTATGGGTTTTGGGGTGGGAAGGGATTTTTAGGGTTTAAGGTGGGTGTGGGTTTTGGGTGGCAAGGGTAATTTTAGGGTTTTGGGTGGGTATGGGTTTTTGGGTGGCAAGGGTAATTTTAGGGTGGGTATGGGTTTTTGGGCGGCAAGTGTATTTTTAGGGTTAAGGGTGGGTAAGAGGTTTTTGGGTAACAAGGGTCATTTTAGGGTGGGTGTGGGTTTTGGGTGGCAAGGGTAATTTTAGGGTTTAGGGTAGGTATGGGTTTTTGGGATTGCAAGGGTATTTACAGGGTTTAGGGTGGGTGTTTGGGTGGAAAGGGAATTTTTAGGGTTCAGGGTGGGTATAGGTTTTTGGGTGGAAAGGGAATTTTTAAGGTTTTGGGTGGGTGTAGGTTTTTGGGTGGAAAGGAAATTTATAACATTAAAAGTGAGTATAGGGGTGTGTGTGTGTATGTATATATACATACATACTATATATACATACATATATATATATATGTGTGTATATAGTGTTAATACTTATCAATATAAATTTTTACAACACATATGTCTTTAGCATGCATGCCTTTACCACGAAATTTAAGATTTTTACAGGTACATACAAACCCATTACATATATATATATATATATTTGAAGAAAGAAGCACCCTCGTGGCCGGCACTCTGGGCAGTAAGGATCTAGGCTCTTGACAGGCAACAGTGCTCCAAACATCCACCTCCTCCAACGGGTCCGACGCGTTTCGGGAACACCTCCCTTCCTCATGGACCTGTTCAAATAACGAAGCGGCAAGCGGCTGCATGAAACCCTTCTTTTATCTTTATTGCACAGGAAGTCTGTCACAAGTGCGAAAAAACAATGTATGCTGGAACATGCAGTCCGTAAAAATAATCCCCCAGTGGGGTGCCCACCGCTGCGTATTGAAACCAAAGTTCTTAGAAGGGGTGAAAGAACACCGCATGCAGCCCTCCTCAAGAGTGCCGGCCACGAGGGTGCTTCTTTCTTCAAATATATATATATATATATATATTCACTGAAAAAACCATAGGTTTTAGGGACAGTTATAGTTAGTTGGACATTTCACTCGTACAAAACCATAGAAATTCCCCCGTTATAGTTAGTTCAGCTAACTATAACTCGCGCCCCGCAATGCACTGCTGATGACGTCACATATTACATCACTCATGACATGGTCAGTGACATCACTGATGACATCACTGATGACATCTCAAATGATATCACTGATGACATCATCCAGTGACTGGGGAGGAGCTGATTTTTTTATGTCAACAAAGGAGACAAACTCTCCGTCCAAGACCGCAAAGAATGAACGAAGAGCAAACAACAACTTCAGGCGCAGGCAGAGGCGCAAAGCAAACAAATGTCGCACAAAATTACACCAAAAAGAGGGGAAGGGGATATTGGCAGAAGAAGTAAACAAAACGGAAGCACCCTGCCGCACCATTATTAACCTCTCTAATATTATTTTGTCAGCCAAAGAGGAAAACATTTTAAGTTTGGGATTGACATATTCTCCAGGAGCTAATTTTGATTATGCATCGACACGGTTAGACGTATATAAAACAGTAAGGAAACTTAAACTTAAAAATTCTTTTTACTGTCTAAAACGCAAGAGGAGTCAAACAAAGCAATAGAACAAGGCCTTCAAAGTTATCCAAATCTATCGCAATCTGATGTACCCTTATTAAAGGACATGGAGAGCCTTTGGGACAACACTGATCATGACAAGCTAACTCCTTTTAAACAACCCTCTACTTTTAACCCCATTACTCCTCGAGACTCTATAGATGTCTTCCATGAGACGGTTACAACACAATTAAAAAACTCAGCAAAGCAGTGGGGATGACAAAAGTTAAGTATACCAACCAACAGCGACAATATTACAACTTGGTTTCTAAATTGAAAAAAGAGAAAAACATCATTATAAGGAACAGCGACAAGGGAGGTAATGTAGTTATTTGGCCTCAAGTGGATTACCTAAAGGAAGCATTTAAGCAGCTTAATGATAGAGAATGCTACACAAGAAACAATGCGGCAAATCTGAAAACTACATATGCCTTATACCACAACAAACTTTCATTATGGAAATCTAAAGAACTCATTACCATTAATGAATACAAATTCCTCAAAATAGACAACCCAACAACACCAACGATTTATTTCATTCCCAAAATACATAAAGATCCAGTAACACCACCAGGGCGTCCAATAATATCGGCTAGGGGTGGTCTTTTGGAACATACATCTATGTATGTGGACTTCTTTTACAAGATTTTGTCAAGAAATTACCATCATATGTACGTGACACTGCAGATTTCTTGAGACAAATCAATGAGGTAGAATGGAAGGATGACTATCTACTAATGACAATGGATGTAACCTCCTTGTATACCAGTATAAAACATGAGGATGGTATTAAAGCCATAAAACATTATTTGGCACAAAGAGCAACATACCATAATGAGCACAACAACATGTTATTGGAAATGATAGAGTTCTGTTTAACCAATAATAATTTTATGTTTAACAATCTTTTGTTTCAGCAAACTCGAGGAGTAGCCATGGGGGCCAGTTTTTCTCCCAGTTATGCCTGTCTTCATATGGGCTACTGGGAGGAAGTGGTCCTCAGAAGTAAATACAGTCATCACATTGGCAACCATATACAACTTTGGCTCCGTTATATAGATGATTTATTTGTGATATGGCATGGCACTCAACAAGAGGCTCTTTCCTTTGTTGATACTTTGAACAACAACCAATTGAACCTACATTTCACAACCAATATAAGTGCCAATATAGTCAACTTCCTCGACACCCAGATATACATTAATGAGGGTAAAATAGAAAGTAGATTGTACCGTAAAGAAACGGCGGGAAACACTACTCTCCACGCAAGCAGTGCTCATCCAAGACATCTCATTAACAGTATACCATATGGTGAGATGTTACGGCTACGCCGTATATGCAGCAATGAACAAGACTTAAAAACAGCACAAGCAGACAGCTGCATGAGACTCAGGGAAAGAGGATATAGCAAACATATTATCACGAGAGCTATATCAAAATCTATGTTACCTAGTAGAGACTCTTTACTTAATGAGAAGCCTAGGAGCACACACATATCAAATGCAGGTCTTGAAAAAACAAAAAAAGATACAGATAATACATTTAGAATGATCATTAGATATAGCAACCAGCACATTAAAATACAAAAAATTATACAAAAAAACTGGCCACTAGTATTAAATGATGCCGTGATTGGACCCCTGCTGCCGCAGAGGGTGTCCATCACATATAGCAAATCACCCTCTATGAGAGATGTTCTTGTGAACACTAGTCCAGAGATAATTGAAAAGACAAACTGGTTGCAATCGAATAAGGGTTTTTTCAAGTGCAGATCTTGCAAGGCGTGTGCCCATGGTATGAACAAAAACACATATACAACACCGTTCAGTGATAAGGCAATTAAGATACAGAGATATCTCACATGTAAAACTGAATATGCTGTCTATGTGCTGGAATGTCCATGTGGCCTCCAGTACATAGGCAGCACAAAATTACAGGTGCATAAACGTATCTTACAACACTTACGTGCCATCAGTAATCAGGATAATACGTATCCGGTGGCACGCCACTTCAGAGAGGCCCACAATTCCAATAATACAGACCTTAAATATTATGTGATTGACAGTGTACCCCCGAGCAGACGGGGAGGGGACAGGGAATCAAAATTACGAAGATTAGAAACAAGATACATACTACAATTAGATTCCAAATCACCAGGAGGTCTGAACGCAACGGAGGATATGTATACCTGTTTAGGTTAATAGTATAGAATGAATTCAGCATCATGTTTGATTTTTAATATGTTTGGATGCATTGGAGGAAAATAACCATGACAATCATAGGTGATGGAGGTTAACATGTTGATGTTAATGCAGTGATCAAGTGTTTACAAGTATCAAAAAAATGTGCATTAAGAAATAATGGTATCCTTGATCGTACAATCACTATAGATTGAGCACAATGAGAAAATAGTATTTTTTGAACAAATATTTACATGTAAGGAATTGATACTAAGACGGTGATCTGATGATGTTTTTATCAGCAATCTGACTTTTCTATTAACAATCTCTTAACATCATTTTTTGTATATATATGTATGTATATGTTAGTATATTTATATATTTATATATTTATGAAATCATATATTTATAGGTTTTATTAGACTTTTATCATAAATATACACAACAATGTACTCATATTGTACACTGTTCACATGTTACCTTTTAATGTGATATTTAATCTACCTCTAATTATGCATAGCCCAACATATTCTTTTAATCAACAAATCAGAATACTATTGTACAGATCCTCAGGCATCAATGAATACTAGATATGGATATATTTATTTTTATCCATATGGCCACCATATACTATGTTCTGCATTTGATTCAGATATTGATATCTACTTTAGCACATACATGAGATCAACAAGGAGTTCAATGATTTTAACACATCTATTTATACATTTCTTTTTTTTAAATTGCACTGGCACTTTAGGATAACATAGACTTTTTTACAATAATTTCACATAACTCTTATTAACATTAAGGTTATTTATTGTATTACGGTAAAACGCAACAAATATTTATACAATGAGAAATTACAATATTTTATTGATGGAGTGAATTTTAAACTCGCAAAATTTATGATTATGTAATAAATTGTATAAAGTGAGGTATTACACCGAAACAACAACACTAAAAGAGAAATTACATATATACCTTCGACATAACAATACATACTAAGTAGGAGACATTATGTAATCATACTATTATTTGTTTGTCTTGATGCAACTTCTATGTCTATGAATTTTAACCATCACGTAATTGCAATTAGTTCACGCACCTGTCACTTTAAATTCGTCCGCATGTGTTCTTACTGTGTCATGTGATCAAGGCTCGTAGGAGCTGAAACGTTATGGCGGCACAGCAACAATAAATTAAAACAACTGAAAGTCTGGGTCCGTGTCCGTGTTTGGAGCAGAATCCGGTGGTACACGTAGTGAAGCTATATATATATATATATACACATATACACACGCATATGGGTTTATACTTACCTGGAAAATAGATACATTAATGGGGTAAAGGCAATCATGGTAAAGGCATAGTAGTTGTAAAAAATAGTAGTTGTTAAAACTTTAGTGGTTTAGACTAAGTAGTGGTTGAGGAGTAGTGGTTTAGACTGTAGTTGTTCATGTGGTAGTTGTTCCATCATACAATCGTTTAATATACCGCTAAGATGTCCCAATCTTTGACAGTAAATACAATAACGTCCCTAAAACAAGAATTCCTGTAAGATATAAAGGGAGTGAAAACAGTGCACAAAAACCAACATTCTCAGAAAACTAAAAAAGATTACTGTGATTTATTATAAACAAAATCTTCAAAGATGTCATGAAAATATTTTTTTCTAATGAATCCCTCTAATGACTGAATTGTCAAGTATTATATGAAACTTACTAGTCGCAGATTCCATTACATATCCATCAACGTAGAGTAGTGAAAATCATATTCACCCAAACACACTTTGCATTGTGTTAAAAGTAATCCTTAAAAAGTTAATGGATGCAGCGTTTCGGTGGTGTTGGTCTAAACTCGCCATCTTCCTTGGAACCGACTCATGAATATGTGAGGGCAAAACCCCATTGATCTTTATTAATTGTTCAACAACTGAACAAGGCTTTACACCTCACGGTCAATAAAATATATTCCAATACTTGATCAAAACTCCCGAATCAATAAAATTCAATTTCGAGTCTCCTCATACGAGAGTTTTAGATGCACATTCCACACATATGCATATTGATTCTCATCAAGTCGCCAGCCCTCCATGAATACAGTTGATAACACTCTTTCCGGTATACTGAAGTGGATGGGAGCACAGGGCATAATGCTATTGGTTCTTCATGATCCTCACGTGCAGTCACTTGGCCTCAGCAAATCAAAAAAAAATGTGACAGAATGCACAGTGAATATTTAAGGCATTATTAAAAAAAATGTATTAAACTCAATATGATATAGGCCGCTGTAAAATGTGCAAAAATACTCTGTGTGTAAGATGAAACAACTGCTCTCAAAAAGCCAACATAGGAGCCAGACGACTTCAACAACCACTGCCCCATATTTAGGCTCCCGCTTTTGGCCAAAATCCTGGAAAGCTGAGTCAAAATACAACTAAAATAATTTGTTAATGACAATAATCTACTGGATGAGCACCCCTCTGGGTTCATCCTGCAAATAATGGATGTTACTTCAGCACCACAGACAGTAGGGGCTTCTGTCACTAATCCTACTCAACGTCTCAGCGGTGTTTGATACTGCCAAACATGAAATCCTTCTGGAGACCCTCAAAGACCATATTGGCTTTGATGGGAATGTTTTCAAGTGGCTTAAATTTTACATTAGAATTTGCTCTCAAGTAATTAAAGTGGAACACATGCTGTCTAGCCCTATTGCTAACACCTATGGGGTCCCTCACGGTTCCATTCTTACCCCACCCTTTTTCAGTGTTTACCCTAAACCTTTGAGTGATCTCATTAGGGAATATGAAGTATCCTTTCCAGCTATGCTTGTAAATATCATCCCCTGCTGACATCTCCAGACCAGCGTCAGCTCTGGACAAAAACACAATTCTGGATGACAATTCTCCATCTTAAATTTAAACTCCAAAAGACAGTTTCTTCTTATCGCATCAAAGTTATCATCTACCCCAATCCAAGAATGATTATGTTCTACTAATATTTTAACAACAACAATTGGTCCTTGTGGCAAGGATAAAAGACAACAAACACGGTATCCAATACTGTATTTGCATCAACATAAATTGATTCATCTAGAAGTTACAGGATACATTAAACACAGTAGCCAGGAATGTGCCACTGTGATCAGCCTGTCAGGAAAAGGCTCTTACCAGTATGATTAATATTTGACATCTTGACCACACGGGTTGAAACGTCGACACAATTATACAAGCCTGGATTGGTTCTTATTATCCTAATGACGGATGTGCTTCGATTCATCGGCCACCTATCCTTGCATGGATATACCTTGAATATTTGAGAGACTTTTCTTGACAGGCTGATCACAGTGGCAAGTTCCCTGCTACTGTGTTTAATGTTTCCTGTAACTTCTATATTCATTATTCTTTCTTCCTTCATGGCACTCCACACTTGAACACTCTTATGAGCACTTTTCTATTGCAATTTATGGAGCAACCAGAAAGTAATTATTGTGTGTATGTATTTTTTTGATAAGAAAAATATAAATAATTGAATTGATTTACATAGTCCATTGTCATTGGATTACATTTCTCTCTCTGTCTCTCATGAATCAATTTATTTTGATGTAAATACGGTATTGGATACCGCGTTTGTTGTTTTTTATCCTTGCCAATAGGACCAATTGTGGTTTGTATCAAATTGTACCCAAGTTCCCTGGCCTTTTGGGTTACCCCATTAGTTTGTAATGGGTACTAATGTTTTAGGCTGCTTTCTTGCAGACTCCAAAAATACAAAATCCCAGGGTTTTACCTTCAACGGTAGTCTACATTTTCTCAACCATAGCCATACTACAGCAAGAAACCCAAATTATCAACTGCAACCTATCTGGAGGATCAAACTCTTTCTATCCATCCATAACATAAAGAAGTTATTCAAGCACTGGTTCTATTCATACTGGATTGCAGAAATGCCACCCTGTCTGGTCTCCATCAAACTCGACTGGCGCAGGTGAAAGCCTCACTGCATGCTGCTGCTCGCCTGCCTTTTGGAGCTGATTGATTTGACCACATCGGTCCCATTTAGACTTCCCTAATTTTCCCAAGTACTTATCGAATGGAGATCTAGTTTTTAAAGGAGCCTGGTTAATACACAAAATCATCCACACCAGCCAGCTGCAATATCTTGCTAAGAAACTGAAACTCTGCTGTGGCTCATAGGAACATTAGAGCATTAACTTCCTATTACTTGGAATCCCAGCTTTAAAAAAAAAAAAAAACATACCTTCATATTTTTTTTCCATAATGTACTTCTATAATTTGTAATTCAATCCACCTGAAAAGTTCAGAACTCTTACCTCTCTACCTGGCCTTCAAAATACAACTCCTATTTTCGTCCTTGACAAATTCCTCCCTGACCCCGCCTCAGTTTAGATCTACTGGTGGTACTGAAGCCAGATGAACACCTGTGGTAATGACTGTAAATTTTAGCCTATTGATCTATCTGCGTGATGTTGTGTCTCTGAGGTATCTCTCTGGTTGTGTGCCTGGGTGATACAACTCGATGATCATCCCCATTGAGACAGTGATTGGTAGGATGAACATCACACAAGACTTCCTTGATGCCTAAATGTGAACTACTTGAGTATAGCTCAATGAATGACCCTTGCTGATTTTTGTTTTTCCAATGTAACTTAGATTGCTGCTCCTGTTGTAGGCCTGTCATCACTCCTTTTCTTTATTTTGCACAGGTTACCTTCCTTTGACCATCAAATTGTACTCTGGATAAGTTGTGCAATATTATGTAAAGCACTCTAAAGCTCTAAGGCCTGGTATGCGCTATACAAAAGCCTATAAATAAATAAACAAACGATTAAATGATATCTCCGTCCGTTTTCGTTTTGTTTTTCTGGCGTGTTAGATATCAGGTGCGAGCGCACCCAGTGCAGTCGACGAGTGTCCCATTGTGACCGAGGGACTCGACTCTGAGCAGTGCTGATATTGGAAAAAAAGAATACTCCTGATAGGTTAACCCGCGAGAGAAGAGGAGGGTGACTCCATCTCCCAGTAGAGACCACGGCAGGATAGCCACCCACGACGCTTGGAGTCTGCACCCGGAGGCACTTCATTAATCAACGTGGGCTTCCCGCAGCGTGAGACAGGCCCGGGCGCTGCCAGGGTGAAGCCCAGGCCAAGAGCGGGCCGTCTGCGCCCGTCCGCAGCCTGACAAGGCTGGGCTGGATCACCCTTCTTCCATCCGTATTCCTTAATTAAGTGCCAAAGGGTGAGTGATCAATCCTTTCTAATACACTTTGTTTGACCATGTTTTCATTCAGTGTATAGCGTTATACTGGCCGGGCATTGTCAAAGATAAGGCTGTGGTGAATCCTTTGGGCTGGTGGACCACGGTGGATCTCCAGAGATCTCACAGTCTAATAACATCTGGTATAGCACAATTATGGGGAAGAAGCCCTGCCAAGGGAGACTTGCACTAACACCCATCCCTCCCAAAACAACTACCATTGATAAGATGCTGCAAAGAGCCAGAACAGGTGGAAGAACCTTCTCCTACATCGCAGCCAAGACCTGGAACGAGCTCCCGCTCAACATCAGACGTGCCCCTCCCTGAACATCTTCAGGAAGACGCTCAAGGCCTGGCTCTTCGACTGAAAGGGAGCGGCTTACCCCCCCCCCCCGCCCCTTGAGACCCTCGCGGCTGAGTAGCGCGCTTACAATTCCCCTGATTGATTGAAGAAAAGAACAATAGGTGTTGTGGCTACGGAGATAGAACTCACTGAAAGACGGCTGTCATTGACTACAGATTCTCTTGGTGGTATGTCTGATCCGCATATCTCCTCACCTAGTCCTGACAGGCCCATGGAGGAGGAGGGCCCAATGAACCACATACACATTTCAGGCTCGAAACAGAAACATATTATTTATTTATTTATTTATAAAGTTTTATATAGCGGGAACATGACCCAGAATGGGTATTAGAGCGCTTCACACTTGGAGGGTAGGAAATAATAAAGGGAAAGACAGGCGTCAATTAAGTATGCAAACAAGAACAATGACAAAGGTCATTCGTTCTTGGTCCCCACATAGAGAGCAGGCCCTCTAGGGGAGCTGTTAAAAAGAAGCCTGCCCAATGATGTGCACTGATGTCTAACAATAGTGCAGTCGGATCTAGGGAGGCCACATTATCTCCTTGCATTTAAAATAGCATGCTTGAAGTTGTGCATCCCCCTTGGCTGGAGCATTTTACAAGGACTATTCTGGAGAAGATTAAAATCATAATTTGTGAAGAACTGAGTGTAGGAGAGTAGGATCTGCTTCACATGGGTACCCCCACTTTTTGCTGATGCTTCACTGTTTTTCGACATTAGTCTGGCTGGGGCCCTGCTAATCAGAACCCCAGCCCAGCTGCTTCCTCTCTAAAATGGCTTCC
The DNA here is from genome assembly GCA_963921515.1 of Calotriton arnoldi. Taxonomy (NCBI): domain Eukaryota; kingdom Metazoa; phylum Chordata; class Amphibia; order Caudata; family Salamandridae; genus Calotriton; species Calotriton arnoldi. The sequence continues at coordinate 6,532 of CAWUFW010027233.1, read as the reverse complement.
ATGTGCCTTAGGCACATCACTGATTGGAATCTGGAGTGCCCTTATAACTTCCTAGTATATGGTATACTATGTACCAAGGGCATAGGTACCTCAGAGGCCTACCAGGGGCTGCAGCATGTATTATGCCACCCCTGGAAGGCCATCCAAACTGACACCACAGGTCTGCTACTGCAGCCTGGGTAAGGTGGTGCATGCACCCCTTACTGTGATATAGGTTACCTATATCACTAAATACATACACACATATAAACCTATAAGTCACTCCTAAGGCAGGCCTTATCAATCCTAAAGGCAGAGTGCGTGGTTCCTATGTGAGAGGGTGCCCCTGCATGAGCAGGGCCCCTCTGCAGCGTTCGGAGACCCTTCTCTGATGCTGTTTGTAGTGCAGCCTGACCATATACTCTTAAGCGCATTATAACCTCGCGTTAAATGCTAACTTTGGAATGGCTGCACCTAAAAATTTCGTGTTTGGTGTCAAACATCTTGGAATACTACCCCCCCGCCAATTCTGGCGGCGGGGGTAGCATTCCACCCTTCTAGAGGGAAAGACATGTTAACTCTGGCTAGCCCGGTAACTTCTTTCTAAAGCCCTGGCATCACAAAATGGATGCTGCTGCCACAGACACGAGTCTGGCCTCCTGCTGCTGGACGAAACTCCGGCAGGGGAGGCCTGGACAATAGGTTTCCTGTCCCAGGGAGGTGTATTGGGGCTGGGCGGGAGCACTTTCGGGTGCTTTGAAGTCCTGCACTGGGGGCACATTTGGTGTCCCTGTGCATACCCCAGTTCAAACCGGATCAGGGGCTTGCAGCCCCTGCTTTGGCGCGAACTGGACAAAGGGAAAGGGGTGTAGCCACCCCTCTGCCCTGACCCAGTCCAACCCCTAAACTTGGTATAAGTATAGGAACCCAGTCCTTAGGACTTTAGATTATCCCTGGACGAAACTCTGAAACAGAATCCTGGACCTTCGACGCTCTACTAAAGACTAGAGGACAGAAGAATCTCCCTTGGGGTCAAGGAGTGACTCCCCTGCTTGGCAGGCACCAAAGAAGCAATTGTCCGGTCTGCATCGCCTAAGCTCCCGTCGGACGCCGAAGTCTATGCATCACCAGAGGTAGATTTCCAGACTTCCCCGAGGCTGCCCTGAGTCCCCAGCAAAGCTGAGGCCCGTAGCTGTCGTGGGTAACTTGGAACCGTGACCCCTGGACACCGCACGCATTTGCTAGTGCATCCTCTTCTGGGTCTTCCACGAAGTCGTGCTTTGGGCTCCGAGTAGCCCTAGCCTCCAGCACCAACTGCACCAAAGATCACTGGCCTCCACTCCACGAGTGTCCTGTGAGCCAGATCCACGTGCGACGTCTCGAGGCTCCTTCACGGTCGCTAGCCCGTTGGCTAGTAGCCCTTCACGAAGGCCAATCTTTTTCTTCTTGGGCATCCTGGTTGCTCCAGGCCTGCCCTCACTTACCTTCGCTGGGTGAGTTCCTCAGACCTTGCTGGTCTGCACCATCGACGATCTTCATCTTCACCGAGACTTGCCGTTGCCAAGGCTTGTTGGGTCCAATCCGGTCGCCGACACCTCAGCACTCGACAGACATCGTGTACCAGCCCGAATCCTGATCCTGGTCACTGACAACGTCTCCTGGACCTCGTGGCTGAAGAGTCAAGACGACTGTCAACGCACCTGAAGCACTCGACATCGGTGGGCATCTGTCCATCGCCTTCCTGGTCACTGGCTAGTGACCCAGACTCTGTCCCCTCTGCTTTCAGGTTCTTCAGATCTCTGATCCACTCTTGGATCCACCCGGACACTTTCCACTTGGCCGACAGCAGCACTTTGCAGCAGATCGCCATTCAAATCGATGACGAAACCCGACCCCAAAAGGCACCTATGCACCCGGCTTCCCTGGGTGAGGTAACACGAGTACTCCGGTGCTCCCGTGGGTAGAGACTCTAGAACGACCTAGTTCTCAAAGGGTTTGCTCCAAGTCCTCCTTTAAGTGTCCCTTTTCTTTAATTTCCTGATCGCGACTTTCTCCATAGAAGTTAACGGCGTATCGCGGTTGTGTGTTTACAATGCACGCGTCCCCCGTGGGTCCCCTGTGTCACTACCTTGGGTGGTTCCTTGTGGTCCAAGCACTTCTAGAGGCTCTAGGCCTAGTGTCTAGTTCAGTCGTGGTTCTTATACCACTTTATTGGTATATGGTTTGGTACGCCCCTAGGGCCCAAACGTGTATTTGTGCTATTACTGTGTTTAAATAACTTATAACTTGTGTACTTCGAACTCTAGCCTCATAAAGAGACTAGAGGGGTGTGTTTAGCAATAAATACATATATTTTGAATATATACCTGGTGTGGTGCTCTTTCATTTGGTCACTCAGGAGATTATAGACTGGTAAAACAAACTGCTTTACATTCCTTCAAGACTTAGCCTGAAGGCTGCTCTCCATAGCTACCACTAGGATAGCTTTCAATAAGGTTGTCTTTAACCTATCTCCAATAAGGGGTTGTTTGGACTGGTGCAAGGTGCCCACTATAATTAGTGGACAGCATATGCCAGGCCAACTTCTCACATTGGTGTGCAGCGTGTGGGATTCCAGCTTGCTATTGTTTTACCAGATAATCTCAATTGAATTGATCAACTGAAAACCACTAAAGGTACCTAAGGTACATATAATTTAAGCTTAGAATACAGTAAGTTCTACTGAACTTAGAGTTGTGTGTTAAGGGATAGCCCACCCTTTCTACAACTCAAGAGAGCTTAGTAGGCCACACTAGAGTAGGTAGTGCATACACCACACCACACTAGTAATGTCTTTAAAGGAAGGACCTAAAGAATCCTTGCCAGAAGCCACTGGGCTTCTTCCCTCCAAGTATGATACACTCCCATTCTTGGAATTGAGAGCATTATGTAACTTGAGGAAATTGAGGACAGGCCAAAGTCCCACCACCCAACACCTTAAAGAGTTGTTGGTAGCTTATGATCTCAGTAAGCCCTTGGGGACTGAAGGGGTAGGAGCTGAGGGTGGGGCAGAAGATGAGGATGGGGCCAGGGGTAGAAATACCCCCAGCCCCCTCTGAAACTGGCCAGGAGGGTGACAATGACCCTGACCTGGATAACCCAATCCCTCCTGTGGACGATGAAGAGGAAGATCAGAATGATACCCTCTTTGTCCCCCAGGAAGGATTATGAGTGTGCCCAGAAAGTCTAGATCTCCTTCTCAGGAGTCTAACCACTCTGGCACCTCCATAGGGAGCTCTGTCTCATCTCATAGGAGGGAATCCTCTCATGAGAGGAGAAAGAGGCTGGTTCAATATGAGGAAGCTCAGCTTGAACTCAGAAAGCAGCAACTGGCTATAGACAGGGAGTCCCTAGATCTCTTCAAAGAGAGAAGAAAGTTGGGACTAGTGGCAGCCATGTCCCTAGAGATAGGGAAAGGTCCTATGACCATAGGAACCTGAGCAAGATTGTCCCTCCCTACCAGAGTGGGGATGACATCCACAAGTGGATAACTGCTCTAGAGAGGGCCTGTAAAGTACAGAAGGTCCCTCAGGAGCAGTGGGCAGCAATCTTGTGGCTCTCCTTTGCAGACAAAGGTAGAGATAAGCTCCTCACTGTTAGAGAGGAGGATGCTGATAATTACAAGGTCTTGAAGAGTGCTCTTATTGATGGGTTTGGCCTAACCACTGAACAGTACAGGTTGAAGTTCAGAGATACCCAAAAAGCACAGACTCAAGACTGGGTAGACTATGTGGATTGTTCTGCCAAGGCTCTGGAAGGCTGGTTGATGGGCAGTAAGGTGTGTGACTTCTCAGGATTGTACAATCTGATAATGAGGGAGCAGATTCTTAATAACTGTCAAAATCAGCTGTTGCATCAATACCTGGTGGACTCTGATCTGACCTCTCCCCAAGAATTGGGAAAGAAGGCAGACAAATGGGTCAGAACCAGGGTGAAGCAGAAGGTACAGAACCAAGGTGGGGACCCTAAGAAGCAAGATGCTAAGAACTCTGAAAAGGGTGGGGAGAAGAGTAAAGATCAAAAGTCTTCATCAGGCCCCCAAAAATCTTCTTCAGGTGGGGATTCACAGTCTACAAAAGGGAAAGGCCAAAGAAAACCATGGTGCAAGGTCTGTAAGCAAAAGACCCACTGGACCAGTGATTGCACCAAGTCCAAAGACTCAAGTCCAGCACCCACCAATGCCCCTAAGGCACCTGTTCCCCCTAGTACAGTTACAGTTGGTGGGAGTGCTCCAGCCAAGGGTTTAGTAGGGTTCACCCTGGGTACTGAGTTGGGCTCTGACCTAGTCAGAGAACTAACTCAGGCTGTGTTAGTCTGTGATGGAGGCATGGATGTGCCCTCCTCTATGAGTCCCAGTAATCTGAGCAAGTACAGACAACAGCCTTTAATCAATGGACGAGAGGCTTTGGCATTTAGGGACACAGGGGCAAGTGTCACAATGGTGACACAAGACCTTGTGAATCCTGGGCAAGTTATACTTGGTGAAATGTACCAAGTGACCAATGCTAGCAACGTCAGAACAGACCATACTCTGGCAGTTGTTAACTTCTCCTGGGGAGGGGTAACTGGCCTTAAGAAGGTTGTGGTGAGTGCAAACCTACCAGTCGAATGCTTGCTTGGCAATGACTTAGAGACTTCTGCTTGGGCAGAAGTGGAGCTCAGGACCCATGCAGAAATGCTGGGGATCCCTGCAGATGTGTTTGCTGTGACCAGGTCACAAGCCAAAATGTCTAGCACTGAACAGGCCTTGGATTCTGGAATAATGGACCAAGTGCCTTCCAAGAGGAGGAGTAGTAGGGTTAAGGCAGTGCCTTCCCCCTTGGCTCAGGAAGAAGATCAGTCCCTTGAGGGGGATGATCTCAGTCCTGAAGAAGGAACTGTCCCAGAGGAACTTGAACCTGACCAGGTTGAGTTCTTGGGGACAGGGGGACCTTCCAGGGCAGATCTGAGCCAGGAGCAGCAGAGCTGCCCCTCCCTTGAACCCCTCAGACAGCAAGCTGCTGCTGAGGCTGCTGGGAAAGCTAGTGGTCCCCATACAGTGTATTGGGATGATGGACTCCTGTACTCAGAGAGTAGAGACCCCAAGCCTGGTGCTACCAGGAGGTTGGTTATACCTCTAAAGTTCAGGGGCTTCCTATTGACCCTAGCCCATGATATTCCCTTGGCAGGTCACCTGGGCCAGAACAAGACTTGGGACAGAATTGTCCCTCACTTTCACTGGCCCCACATGTCTGAAGACACCAAGGAGTTTTGTCGCTCCTGTGTAACCTGCCAGGCCAGTGGCAAGGCAGGTGGCACTACAAAGGCCCCCTGATACCACTACCTGTGGTGGGGGTTCCCTTTGAAAGGGTAGGGATTGACATTGTTGGTCCCATGGATCCCCAAACAGCATCTGGGCACAGGTTTATCCTGGTGGTAGTGGATCATGCCACCAGGTACCCAGAAGCTATTCCCCTCAGGACCACTACAGCACCTGTGGTGGCAAGGGCCCTCCTGGGAATTTTCTCAAGAGTGGGCTTTCCTAAGGAGGTAGTATCAGACAGGGGTGCTAACTTCATGTCTGGGTACTTAAAAGCAATGTGGAAGGAGTGTGGAGTGACTTATAAGTTCACCACACCCTATCACCCACAATGCAATGGTTTAGTTGAGAGATTCAACAAAACCTTGAAGGGCATGATTAAAGGGCTCCCAGAAAAGCTTAGGCGAAGATGGGACATACTCTTGCCCTGCCTTTTATTTGCATATAGGGAGGTGCCTCAGAAGGGGTTGGTTACAGCCCTTTTGAACTTCTGTTTGGCCACCCTGTCAGGGGTCCACTGTGCTTGGTGAAGGAAGGATGGGAGTTACCTCTCAAGCCCCCAAAGCAAGACATAGTGGACTATGTACTTGGTCTCCGCTCCCGGATGGCTGAGTATATGAAAAAGGCAACCAAAAACCTTGAGGCTAGCCAGGAACTTCAAAAGGCCTGGCATGACCAAAAGGCTGTTCTGACTGTTTACCAGCCAGGACAGAAGGTGTGGGTGTTGGAGCCAGTGGCCCCAGCAGCTCTCCAAGACAAATGGAGTGGACCCCACACTATTGTTGAGCAGAAGGGTGAGGTTACCTACTTAGTAGACCTAGGAACACCCAGGAGTCCCCACAGGGTTCTCCATGTCAACAGGTTAAAACCATATGTGGACAGGGCAGACATGGGCTTGCTCATGGCTACTGATGAAGGGCAGGAGGAAGAGAGTGACCCACTCCCTGACCTGCTCTCACAGAACCCTGACGATGGGTCAGTAGATGGTGTAGCCTTGGCAGGCAGCCTCACTACCCAGCAACAAACTGATTGTAGACAGGTGCTCAATCAGTTTAGACACATGTTTTCACTGACACCCAGTCAGACCACCTGGTGCACTCATGAAGTGGACACTGGGGACAGTCTGCCTATTAAAAATAAGATTTATAGGCAACCTGACCATGTCAGGGACTGTATCAGGACTGAAGTCCAGAAAATGTTGGAATTGGGAGTTAT